>PVJL010013182.1:0-10327 GCA_004026885.1 Lyroderma lyra
GAAAAGATGAAATATTGCCATTTGCAACAAAATGGATGAACCTGGAGATCATCATGCTAAGTGAAATAAGCCAGACAGAAAAAACAAAGAACTGCATGATTTCACTCATATGAGGAATATAAAACTGAAAGCAAAGAAAAAAAGAAATGAACAAACAAATAACCCATGGACACAATCGATAGTTTAATGTTTATTTGGGACAAGTGGGTTAGGGAGGGGAGAAAGGGGAGGGGTGGGAGAGGAGCGGGGGAAGCTAAATATAAGGTGATGGAAAGAGAAGTCACATTAGGTGGTGAACTTATTATACATCAAGTTGACAATGCACTGTAGAATTGTATGCCTGAAACCTATGTAATCCTTGCTAACAGATGTCACCCCAATAAGTCTAACAATAAAAATGAATTTAAAAAATAAATAAATAAAAAATAAAATAAAATAGACCTCTAATGATATAAATTTCCCTCTTATTACTGCTTTTGCTATGTCTAAATAATTTTGATATGTTGTATTTTCATTGTCATAAGTTTCTATGCATTTTTAATCTTCTTTTATTTCTCCTTTGATCTAGTCATTTTTTAATAAGCTGTTATTTAATTTCCATGTATATGTAATTATTTTTTGCTTACTTTTTTCAGTTAATCTCCAATTTCAAAGATTCATGGTCTGAGAATACACTTAATATGATATCAATCTTATTGAATTTGCTGAGGCCAGTTTTGTGTCCTAGCATATGGTCTATCCTTGAAAATGTTCCATGTACTAGTAAGGAAGGTACAGTCTTTTGTTGTCAGATGAAGTGTCTTGCAAATGCCAATTATGTCCAATTACTGAAATGTAACATTTAAAGCTAATACTTTTTTATTTATTTTCTGTTTAAATGATCTGTCTTTAGAAGTTGAGAAGATGTTTAGTTCTCCTACTATAATTATGTTTGTGTCAATTTCTCCTTTTAGATATGTTAAAAGTTACTACTGTAAATTTTGGTGCTTCCTGATTAGGGACATATATATATAACTGTGTGTCATTTCTTCTTGTTATTGTATTGTTCCTATTATTACTATGAAATGTCTATATTTGTCTCTTGTTACCTTTTTTATTCTGAAGTCTGTTTCATCAGATATCACTATGGCAACTCCTGTATTTCTCTGGATGCCATTTGTTTGGAGTATTGTTTTCCATCTTTTCACTCTGTGTCTGTGTTTGTCCTTGTGGCTGAGGTGTGTCTCTTGGAGACAGCATATGAATTTTTTTAATCTAATGCTCTACTCTGTCTTTTTATTGGGGAGTTCATCCACTTATATTTAGGGTAATGATTGATACATGAGAATTTTCTATAGTCATTACTTTCTCTATTTTTTTCTCTTTATTTTTCATTGTCCCAAATCTACCTCATTTATTTTGATCTTTTGTTTCAGGTCAAATAGCTTCCTTCAATATTTCACTAACTGCCACCCTCATGCTGGAGAATTCCCTCAGCTTCAGGTCTAAAAATGTCTTCATTCTTCCTTCATATCTAAAGAATAATTTTGCTGGATAATTTATTTTTAACTAGAAGTTTCTCTTTTTTAACATTTTGAATATTTGATTCCACTCCTTTCTGGCCTGTAGAGTTTCTGCTGAGAAGTCTGATGATAGCCTGAAGGGCTTTCCTTTAAAGATTATATATTCTTTTCCTAACTGCCTTGAAAATTGCCTTTTTGTCTTTGATTCCTGACATCTTCAGTATAATATGTCTTGGAGACTTCTGGAGTCCAGGTAGGTCAGGGTCCTATTTTTTTTTTTTTAATTTTGGGTTCTAAATCTTTTGATGGGTTTAGAAAGTTCTTGTTTACTATTTGTTTGATTATGCTCTTTGTAGAGTTTTATTCTGCATCTTCTAATCCTATTTTTTAGTGTTCTTTTTAATGGAGTCAGATATTTCTCATAGAGCTTTTTTAGTTCTTTTGACTCATTCTATCTTTTTCTTCCTGTATTCTTTCCATGTTCTGATCTTTGATATCACTAATTCTTTTTTCTATTTGGTTGGCCCTGTTTCCTATGGTAGTTACCTCATTTCTCACTTCTTTTATTACATTATTACATTGTTTATCTCTCAAATTTTTATTTGATTTTTGTTTATATTTTCAATTTCTTTGTTAAAATGTTCCTTTTTTTCATGGATTTTTTTTCTGAGATGATTCATTTAAGTCAGGATGCTTTGCCAATATTGTTTCAGTGTTCTGAGAGTTTTCAGAACTGCAGCTTTGTATTCCCAGTCACATAGATCATGTATTTCAAGATGTATAAGATTTTCTTCTGGAGTTTCTTTTTAATTTTCTTTCTGAGTGGCTCGAAATCCTAAGGTACTCATTGTATTTGATGTGTTTCTTTTTCAGAGCATGAGGGCTTTTCTCATTGCAGTTACAGAGAGGTCTTTTTTTTTTTTCTCTTATCAGTTGGCAGCATCACTGTAGTGTCTTTCAATATTTTTCTCTTGATTCCAGCTGGTTGTAAAGCAAACTCTAGATGGTGTTTGGAGGGCAAGCTTTGGGACAGAGTTTGTGGAAGCAGCCAGGCTCAGAGTCACAGAGTCTCGGATTTCAGCCTTAGTTCAGGAGCAGGCAGTTGCTCCGTTTCCTGCAGTAGCTCCCTCATACTGACCTCACTGCCACCCTGGCCTATTTTCAGGGAGGTCCTTGGGGTGGGGGGGAATGGAGGCAGCTGGTGCAGGGCAAGCCAAAGAGGGTTTTAATCACATTGGTAGAAGGGCACATGCTTCTTGCTCAGCCTTTCTCCCTCCTTCTGAGCCCACATTTTACCCAAGACCAGGTTTCCGTGTTTTAGCTTTTCCAGAGCAGATGGCTCGCAGTTTCAAACCCTCCCAGAGCGGACCTGTGGTTGCCAGCAGGACACAGCAACTGGGAGCCCAATTCTCACCTAGGGAGTTCAGATTTTTTTTTTCTGCCTCTGATCCACTAAGGGCGTGACACTCCAGCTGGGACCCTAATGCACTGCTCTTCAGCCCACCTTGCCTATGGAGACCATAGGGTTTCAGCCACTCTCACCTCCTCTCCCATCACCACTCATCACCCCACTTGCCCAGGATTGCATTGTTCCTTGACCAGTGTCTTCTTACTCCCTCCTAGTACTTTCAGTCAACCCTAGTATGGTCACAATCTGCAGCCACAATCTCTGTTCTGCTCTGCTCCCTCACTCCTCTCTTGTTTACCCTCCTTTCTCTGACCTTCAGGTGTTGTTCTGCAATGCATGAATCTCTCAGCTGAGACTGTGACACTCAGGAATTTCTGTGTTGGATCCCAGTTGTTCAATTGCATTTTCCAGGAGAGATTTCAGGGATGCCCTCTCTGGTCACCATCTTTCAAGTAACTTTCTGACTAAAACTGGAGTCCTACAATGAGCTGCAAAGTAGGAGCCAGGACTACAGAAGAAGAGTTCTGTCCTGTGACAGCTTCAATCACAGAGTCACTGCAGACATTGATAAAAATAAATATTTATAACTGTAATGATGCAATGATGTGTTAAATCAGTTCTCATTTACAAAGCTGGATAATAAGGACGTGAAAGTTTTCTTAAGTTTGACTCTGCATGATTCAAAAAAGATATCAAAAAAAGAATAACCTTGGGAGCAGATATTATTTATTTTACGTTAAATACATAGCCACTACTTATGTATTTTGGAACAACTTGCAGTAAATACTTCATAATATATATAGTAAAAGCTAAATATGTAATGAATGCATGAATGAATCAATGAATGAATGAACATAAGAAATAAACTTAATTTGTCAGAGGAGCTACATAGAAAGTATCTTGTATTTTGATTATTTAACAGTCACTGAAGCAATCATTTATGGTTTATTAAATAACAATATTATATTGTTTTTTCATATCTATGAAAACCCTGAATAGATGTATTTTTGCCTTCATTTAAATAAAGAAAACATAGATTACTTAACCTTTTTAAAGTTACTCACTTAGCCAGCAGCAGAAGCAGCACTTTGAGTCCTTGTTACGTACAGCATGGCACAAGCAGTGGGAAAATGATAAGGTGGTGCAAATGTAAGAAAGACAGTAGCCAAGAATATAGTATAAGGAGGGACAAAGGACTCCAGCCTCAAAGATTGAGAACCCAGAATCAAGCCAAAACATAGCTTTTATTGATGGACACACAAGGAAGTGAAACTAGTTTTTTCCTGGTCTGTGAGTTATGTTACCTGGCAAACTGCTTTTTCCAAAAGGCCTCATTGTGTTCCAACATGCATTGTGTTTCTAGGAGAACTCATAGCCCCAAAGACTCAGTGTACCAAAACTACTCCAAAGACTCGGTATCCAAGTCTTCTCTAAGGAAGCATGACCAATATCGTTCTATCAGGTTACCACTGGAGCAGTGTGGGACACAAAGCAGCCAGAGTGTAGGAGATTAACCTCAGAGAGGGTTAGGAGCTGTACCTCACCTCTGTTGAGCCCCAGCTCTCTCCTGATGGCCCCTATGTGACTGTGCCTGTCTTAGGTTGTTCCTCTCTTGAGGACTCTCACCTGTCATTGACTAACCAGCCATCCTCCAGGGCCATACAGTGATATGAGGTGTGCAAGTGAAGGAGGAACAGTACTCCCAAGAGAGGGTCAGTTCTGTCTCCTAGATATTCTATGCCCCCATGGCCTCCATACTTACCTTCTATCTTAGGATGTCATGGGGAATGCATGAGGGGACAGACAGATTGGCAGTTAGAAAGCAACAAGTCCTGATCAGTGGTTTCTTAGAAATACATGAAAAGTGTCCAGGAAAGGGACTAATCTAGATCAGGCATGTCTAACCTGCAGCCTGATATAAACTGTGCCATCTTAGAGCAGATGCCAACCCAGAACCAAACTCTGAGCAAAACTAAGTGGAATTCATATGATAATTTGACTTAAGTTATAGGTTACCTCTCTATCCTTTAATCCACAATATAGTCAAGGATCTTTTTCATGATTGTGTTAGGCTGATCAAACTCCAAAACTACACATGAGAGTGGAGTCCACCAATCAAAAACCACATGACTGCTATGTAAGAAGAATAAGGTAGATTGAGACCCAGAGAAGCAACCAATCAGTCTAATCCAGGAAAAAAGATTACAGTGGCCCCACTGTTTGCTTCCCCCATTCTATAATTTTTACCTTTACCCCTATCCCATCTCAATTTCATTTTGCAAAAATTTTTTACATGTGCAGCTGCTGCCATATACACTGGGTTCACATGGATATTCTTCTTGCCCTCAGCCCCATCTCTCATCTCCCTAAACATACTAGTTCAACCCATATAAGTTGTCATCCTAAGAAATTAAGATAAATGCAACCAACAATGAAAAGAGTAAACTATGGAATTAAATTAAGAAGAAAAAAAATTTCAGCTCAGAAGACAGTGATAATCTTTTACTACCTCACAGATTTATGCTCAATATGTCCCTGCTGCATATCAAGTGCTTAAGAATAATTTGTGGAATGAGGAATTTTAAAGTAATTTAACTCTAGCCATGGATATTTCAATTCACACTGCCATTTGAGATCATTTGTCAGAAATTGTCAATGTTCACTCTTCACAAATGCTTCTTTTGCTAATTTGCCTACCAGATAAAGCTGATTTGTAACTCCAAAATCAGTTCTCATGATGCTTTCATGATCATTTGTAGACCTATGCAAAATGGCACAAAATTTGAGTCAGCCACCTCACATTTTCCCAGCTGAGGTTGAATAAGGTGATTCTCTTCCTTATGTCAGTCCTCACACTGTGAACAAATGTTTCTGTCATGATCTATATAGTGCCACATTTTTATGCTCTTTGTTGCTGATTTCAATATTTAAAATAGCCCTGAAGAATAGAACTGAGGAGCTGTCTAGTGTTCCTAACCACAAGAAGATAGAGGACATGTATGTGTAGATAAGTTTAGTTCAGGCATCAGTTATAGCCCTGTGGGTAAGGAGTTTACTGTTAATAAATCAAAATTTAGTAAATAACAAATAAAGAAGAGAAATTTGCTGGCCTATATGTTGAGCCACTCAGAAAGTGCTAACATAATGTTTATAATGCTGTGATGAAGCTATGGAACAAATGGAAAAGGTGATAGATATGTGAATTCATGATATAAAGATAAGTTTGTTTCCTTGTTTGTTTATTTGTATTTTAAAGCATAGTGACTAAAAGTCGTGTGCCTAAAAGTCACAAACTTTACAATTATATTACCCAGGTTCAGGAAAACACTTTTTGACTGCTGTTTTATTATCAAAATATATAATGCACATAATAAATAATTTGAAATGATATGTACATCAAACATGATGTCATCAAATAGAAAACAGCTCTTTATCAGGTCACAAAAATGTTTTGAGCAGAGTCTCACAGGAACCTAACCTTGTATTTTTCCTAAGAGCAATGGAATTGTTACTCAGCATTCACTAAATCAATGTTCACGGTATTGCAAGATTCTCCTTGCCTTGATCTCAACTCTCACAATTCTGACTATCAACACTCTTGTTCTCTTCTCTTGACCATCTTCTTTTTGTGTCAGTGACACATGTGCACTGCTACCTTTCAGACATTACCTATACCAGTGTTTCTCAAATTTCAATGCACCTATGGATTCCCTGCTGATTTTGTCAAAATGCAATTATGATTCAGTAAGATTGAGGTGAGGGCCAAGAGTCTAAATTTTTGAACAAGCTCAATGTGATAATTCTGCTGCTTGTCTCTGAATCATGCCTAAATAACAAGGGCTATATACTTTCTTTCTCTTTTTGTTTAAAAATGCTTGATCAGGGAGTTCCCTGATGGTGTAGTGGCTTAAGGCTTCAGTGCTAGCACTGTCGGTGCTGCAGCCTGGGTTCGATTCCCAGCCAGGGAGCTACCCACATACCAAAAAGAAAAAAAACAAAACAATAAAAAAAAATGCTTGATCAATAATTTCATACCAATAGGTCTTTACAATTAAATTGTAAGGATGGTTAAAGGTAAAACTGTATTTCTCCTCAGAGGTTTAGAAAAGTCATTAAGAAATTAATAAAGTGAAACACTTTTCACAAAAAGAACATGAAATATCTCAACTACTACAAACATGTCAAGAAGATAAAGGAGAAAAAGAGACTACATATTTAGTATAAATTCAACACAGGTTTTTATTGAGAACATATTACATAAAGTTAATATGCTATCAATGATACAAATATTAAAAAGACATGTACATTGCTCTAAGAAGCTTGAAACTTGCAAAAAGAAAAGGGGTTTACATAGCTGCAACAATGAATAATAAATGAGAAGTAGATTTAGCGAAGTATACTGAAGGTGTGGCAGAAGTTCAGTCACTGCTTCCACTTGTGAATCAGGAAAGGCCCCTAAAATAGTGACATCTGAAATGGGCTAGAGATTTATTAATTTTTGAATATGTAAAAGTTGGTAGGACTTCAATTTATCTAGAGTTAAAATATAAGTTTTTAAATCTTAGAACCCACATCAGAAAACAAATTCTGTAAAATTACATTTAGCTTATATTAACAACTAATCATTAGGCAAATATAAATAATAAAATCTGTACAAGGAGAGTTGAAAGAACATCATCACTCTGCTCCATTAAGGTATGTCCTAAGACCCTGGGCTGCTGAAATCTCATTGCAAAGAAAAAAGAGTGAGAGGAGGCCCATAGTGTTTCCTAATAAGAACAAAGGCAAAAGTTACTCTGATGAGTAAGAGGGAGGGAAACAAGAAGGAGGAGAAATTAGGAGAGAGAGAGAAAAGAGATGGGAAGATAAGTGGTCAGTGGATAAGAGAGCTGGAATGAGGGATAAAAAGAACTTACCAGCATTTTTTAAGCCAACATGCAAGACCTGTCAGAAATAAAAGGGGGCACCATCACTGCCAAGATCAAGCCCATGGAGTTGTGATGTTCTGTGCACTTGGGTGAACACAAGGGTCATTTCAAAACCATCTACAATTTACTACTTTTCTTTATGTTTACTTGTTTTTAAATTTTCAATGTCTGTCTCACCAAGCTCCTTTACTTCTATTTCTTCTATTATTTTTTAGAGATGAATACTTCATCTGACCCTCAACATACTCCTTCATCTGAAAGTCTCTCGTTTTCAACTCTATTTTTTAATACATTTTTCTTGTTACTTTTATGTCTGAAACCCATAAATTTCAAATTTTTCATTTTTCTGTCTTGCTCTGTTAGGCATGTACAGAGCATATATCCCATTCCCAGTGTAGGCCCCAAATTTTTCTTACACAAGTAGGAAATAATGTCTTATGGATTGTGGAAACCAGATGTCTCGATGGCTTCCACAACCAAAAAAATCTGAAGATACCATGTTCCATCAGCATTGGGGAAGATGTCACTTTGCTGAGTGCCCTGTTGTACCCACTCATCTTGCATCCACATAGCCCAAATTGGTTTTGGTTGGAGTACAGAGACGTACAAACCAGCATCTGATGACCAGAACCAGGATTGTGGCCAGTGGATAGCCAGGCCTCTGACCTTACTGTAGGGAACAGAAAAGATATTTATAATGAGGACTCCAACACAAATTTGGAGGTTCATATCTTCTCATAAATTTCAACAGATACATATTTTTCCCCCTAGGAATCCATCACCCATTATGCCTTTTCCTCTTGGATGCTTCTTATCCTAAATTTGAAGGGGATGGTGGAAGGGTATAGTTTTAGAATAGAAAATTCTTGAGTGGATTGTGTAGTGTTGACCTTATCTCTGGAGATCTGCCTTCTCTGCATCAAGTACAGCACAGGATCTTGTGTTTTATTTTGTTGATGATATGGTAATTATTGAATAGTCTACAGACCTGCTGAGCTCTAGTTCCACCATTTGGAGATGGTAAGCATGAATTGTTCTGGAAGTACAGGAGGTCAGATTCTTGATAAGGATATCCTATAAAAACTATGTTGGCTTCCCCAGAGTGCAGCTCAGAACCTGTTGCCAGCTGTACCACAAAGAAATCTGAAAAAGAGGACTGTTAATTAGAGGAAATAGTGAGCAAGAAAGATGAAATGAGTGGAAGCAAAAGAAAGAAGTAGAAGAAAGAAGTTGGGGGATTTCAAGTAATGGAACAAAGTTTTGTTTGATCAGAGGTTCAGGAAAAGGGGAATTGGTGGCAGTTAAAGTGGAGAAAAAGATAAATGACAGGAGGAAGGGGGAAATTTTTCTGAAGAATGTGACGTGAATGGTGAGGGCAAGAGAATAAGGAAGTACTTGTAAAAAAGTTGTGATTATAATTATCTAAGGTAAACCTATTGTATTATAGGTTACAATGAATGTACAGACGGAGATTGTTGAAGAGATTGAATGAAGGCAGGGTGGGAAAAAAATTTTTGAGACGCACACACACCACCCATACCCCACTTTCTATTTTTGGGAACTGAACTAATTTTTAAACTTTTATAGGCTGGCATGTTTGTGAAATATGTGAAGCAATTCAATCTGGAGCTTATAAAATAATGTTGCTATTAAGATCATCTACTGGTTGTTGAAGTTGCTCTTGGACCAAGGTCATTAGAAGATGATATGGCCAGAGTTACTCTCCCAGCCATGAGTTTGTAACTCATGCAACATAGCAGAGGCTCAATTTTGTGTTTAGAAATGGTTGTAAAAAGATCAGGTATAGATCACTTGCAAAGAGATCTGCTCCTAAAATGCTCATGCAAAAAGAACAGATTAAATGAAAAGGAAAAGGTATTGGAGGGGAGAGAGAATGGAGAAAGAAAGGTGCTAGAGAGGGAAAACTTAGAATTTGGAGGAAAGGAAAGCATTAGTTACCTCAGACATTTGCCTACCCCAAGGCCTCATATTTTATATTCAACTTTCAGAAGTGCACAGGGTCCTGGAGTCAGGAATACTTAGGATAGAACTGACATTTTTCACTCCTTAGGTGTATGCTGAGGAAAACACTCCACATCCACAACACACACACACACACACACACACACACACACACACACACACACCTTCTTTCAGTCAACTGGGAAGTTGCCAGAATTTTCACCATTGTCATTGTTACCACCTGGGAGGAGAACTGCCAGCAATGGAAGTTGCAGAAACAGCATTTCATTTACAGATCTTATTTCTTTCTCTAAGGTTAGTTTGTCTTTGGTTACTGTTTAAACAAACCTAACCCACAATATCCCTATTGTGATTTCCTTTTTCTACCAACAAATTTCTCCTTTAGTCACTGTCTGCAACAACAAAGTATGCTTCTTCTCTAAACCCCAGACTGCCAACTCAGACTCACTTCTCCTCCAGTTCTGACTCTCTTCTCTGGCTTTTAGCTTCTCCCCTGGTCACCAGCC
>PVJL010013182.1:10427-33525 GCA_004026885.1 Lyroderma lyra
TGACCAGCGCTGGGAGAATGGAACTGGTGAAGAGGCAATGGGGAATTAAGAAAAACATACAGATGTAGGAATGTAAGTCTTTTCTTCCAAATAAGGGCATAACCTTCCTACTTAGAAACCCACCCTAGGAATCTATCCCAGGTCAGGATCCTATCTTATCGCCCAACTCATCCTGTTTACACAAAGTTCACATGACCTGCCTTGGAATTTCTTTGTCTCCTCTCCCTTGCACCTTCCCCCTCGTTAAATGTTGTAAAAATATAAAATAGCCAATTGGGAAAGGTTAAGAGTGTGAGGTCTGAAGCCCTAACCAACAGGGTAAGACACAGGTTTAATTAAGCTTGCGTTAGGTATAAAAAAGTGTGCGACCCTCCCCTCGGTGTGCTTGCAGCTTTTGTCTGAGCCTGTAACTGAACACCCTTCTGCAGAAGTAAAAATTGCCTTGCTGAGATATTTAAACCTCCGAGTACTTATTGTGGCACGGGAGTTTCATTTCCAACACAAACACACACAGAGACACAACAGACAGCAAAGCTGGGACAGGGTGGTTTCCTGCACTCTGATGGAGACACAGAGACCCTTCTGGTCTGCAGAGGGTTTATTTTATATCCCAAATACAACAGGGAGTGTAACTTCTTTATTGCAAAATATTGTTGCCAACCCCCATTCTTTCATCCTGTTTACAATTCCTCTACCTCCTCAGGAAATATTGCTTTCCTCCTTCCCCTTAGCCAGGCAGAAACCACATCCTATGCAGTGTCCTTGCTCATTAAGTTCCAGGCAGCTCTGCAGGACCCTTGTACCTCAGACTCCAGGTACATAGGTAGCCTTGCTAAACCCATTTTTTCTCAATTGACCTGGCCTCTGGCTCAAGCGCTGCCCACATATAGGAGTCATCAGGGGAGATCTTGGGCTCTACAGAGGTGAGGCACAGCCCCTCACCCTCTCTGAGGTTAATCTCTTGCCCCCTGGCTGCCTTGCTTCCCAGGTACAGCTCAGACTGAGATCCATGGAATCATATTGGCTATTTTCCCTTAATGGATGTCTTTGTAATAACAATGAGTCCATCCCCAGGGGTTAAGTGCTGGTATGTGAAGGCAGGGTAGGTGTTGGAGCACAATGGGGACTTTTGGAGAAAGTAGTTTCAAGGCACATAACTCACAGACCCCGGAAAAACCAGTTTCACTTGTTTGCCCACTAATAAAAGCTAGTTGTGGCACAATTTGGGACTCTTTTCAGTTCACAAGACTGGAGATGAAACATAATTTTGGCTACTGTCTTTCATCACTTTGTGCCTCCTTTCCCATTTCCCCACTGCCTGTGTCTTGTTGGATGAGAAACAAAAGTAAATGGCTTTCCAATTTTTACCTACTGTTCTCATATCACTCACTGCTCTTTTCTCTCACTCTGACCTTCTCTCGTGTTTTAGAATATTCTCCAAATATTTTCACCTGTCTAACACCTCCCCCACCTCATTCATATCTCTGACTTTTTATTGGTTTTTTTTCTTTGCTTCTTCAGAATCCCCTTTGATTTGTCTGTGTAACATTATAAACTACCACCAATTCTCTCATTATTCTTGGGAAAGAGCCAGAAGCCATCACAGAGACCACATGTACCTTGAAACACATAAAGAATCCCCCCTGTTTGACTTACATTGATATACATTTTCTTACCCAAGAGTCCCTAAACACGCATGTAGATCCAAGTATTTTGCTATATTCATGAATACAGTGGTTGACACTGCATCATTTATTTCAAAGTGATCTGAATCTACTTAAAAAGAAAAAACATAAACCAAGAACAAAAATTTTAGTATGTTAAATTTTATTATACTGTATAGACTCTAAACAAAAACAGCCTTCTTGAAACAATATTTTGTAAAGTGGAGACCCTGAAATAATGTTGCCTACTCAGAATCTTAACTTTAGTGGTTGTCTTGGGGTGTTGGACCTATATGACCCTGTTGGACTAGATCCCCAACATCTAACAGAGTGACTGGCAAGTGATAGGTGCTCAACAAATATATTTGATTAAATAATAGGGTTCAAGCATTCAATTATTTTTTAATTATGCAGATCTAACATAACTATTGTTTTATTGTTAGACTCATTGGGGTGACATTGACTAACAAGGATTACATAGGTTCTGATGTGAGCCAAAGAGAGCAGCCATCCCCCCACTTCACTAAAGACTCCTTTTCCTTGTTTCTTTAGCTCTTAGTTTCACCTTTTCTTAATTGCTTTTCTTATCAATTTTCTCTGGCTCCTCACCCCGAGCAACAGATTTTCTATCCTGAAACCACCTAGTGATAAGGGCTTTAAAACCTATTTCTCTGATCAATGCCTTTAAAGTACTAACTGAATTAATTTCTCATAATCTAGAAACCATCAGGATACTAGCGGTGCTCCAACAAGGCTTCCAGCCCATCTCAACCAAAAGAGTCAACATGGTAGATCTCAGGACTCCTTTCCCACTTTAGATCAGATAGGGTGAGAGCTCAGTGGATCCCCAATAGGTAAGGACAACAACCATTTTCAGCAGGAAGCAGATACAGAAGATGAGACCTCTACCCACTCAGCTTCCTATGGAGATTTGAGGGGATCACGCCTCTCAAGAGGATGTGAGGAAGGTAGGTAGAATAGGTAAATCTTGACCTCCCCCATGAGACTGCCTGCTGGAATTGTGATGCCTAGATACCACCCTTTCACATGTAATCCCTGCCCCAGACTAGGAGGAAGTTCCAGACAAAGACAGGGAAGTCAGAGGACCCAAGAAGCCCACCAGCTTGGGCCAGCTCCTAATGCCTGTGCAGTGAGAGTTACTTGAACCTCATTATACCATCATTGTAATATCATACATATGCCCAAAAGTTCATTAATATCATAACAGACTGAACTCTGGGAAAGGGTATGCGCAGTCAGAAGGCAGACCCCTTGTCAATCAAATTTGTCAATCAAAAGACCCCACACCCAGAGGTGTCTCCCCTGAAGACTTAGAATAAAAGCCCCAAAGCCTTGTTCATCGGGGCTCCTGAGCCATTTTCTCTGCTTGAGCCCACTCCTACCTCTTTGAATTGTACTTTCCCCTCAATAAACTATCTTTTTTGTTTCACCACTTTACTTTTGCATGTGCTTCATTCAATTCTTTGCTCAAGATACCAAGAACCTGGACAACATGTCGACAAGGACACCCCATTTTCCAGTAACAGTTACAGGTGTAGGACTGTAAGTCTTTTCTTCCAAATAAGGACATAACATCTCTACTTAGAAACTTACCTTAGGAATCTACCTCAGAGCAGGCCCCTGTCCTCTCCCCCAACTCATCCTGTTTATACAAATGTCACATGGCCTGTCTTGGAATTTCTTTGTCTCCACAACTTCCTTATACCTTCCCCCTTGCAAAACGTTATAAAAATATAAAATAGCTAGTTGGGTAAGGTTAAGAGTGTGAGGTCTGAAACCCTAGCCAAAAGGGTAAGACACAGGTTTAATTAAGCTTGCCTTAGGGATAAAAGGTGTGTGACTCTACTCAGTGTGCCTGCAGCTTTTGTCTGACACCCTTCTGCAAAAGTAAAGATTGACTTGCCAAGATATTTGAATCTCTCAGTATTTATTTGCAGCACTGGAGATTTATTTCCAACAGAGGGGTACAATTTTGCAGTGCATCATTTATGTGTTGCATTATACACCCAGTGTCAGTTCTGTTTCCATCACCATATATTTGGTCCCCCACCCTCCCCTTCCACCTCATCACCCCTTGCCCCCAGGTACCCATTAAACCATTGACTGTGTCCATGATATTTTTATTTTGTTTTGTTTTTTCTTTGTTTCTTTCAGTTTTATATTCCACATTAGAGTAAAGTCATATGGTTCTTGGTTTATTCTGTCTGGCTTATTTCACTTAGCATGATGTTCTCAAGGTCCATTCATTTTGTTGCAAATGTCAATATTTCATCTTTTCTTATAGCTGAGTAATATTCCATTGTGTATATGTACCACAGCTTCTTTATCCAGTCATCAATTGAAGGGCACTTTGATTTTTTTAATGTCTTGGCCATCATGAACAATGCTGTGATGAATACTGGGGTACATAAGTCTTCATGGAATAAAGTTTTCAAATTGTTTGGGTAGATACCCAGGAGGAGGATTGCCAAGTGATATGGTAACTCAATTCCCAGTTTTCTGAGGAACCTCCACACTGTCCTCCATCGCAGTTGTGCCAGTTTGCATCCCCACCAGCAGTGTACCAGAGTTCCTTTTACTCCACATCCTCTCCAGCACTTGTTATTCCTTGTCTTGTTGATAATAGCTATTCTAACAGGTGTGAGTTGCTATCTCATTGTGGCATAGATCTGCATTTCCTTACTAGCTAAGAAATTTGAGCATTTTTTCGTATGTCTGTTGGCTATATGTGCATCTTCATAGGAGAAGTGTCTGGTCAGGTCCTCTGCCCACTTTTTAATTGGATTGTTTGCTTTTTGTTGTTGAGTCATACTAGTCTTTTATATATTTTATATATTAGACCCTTATCATATGTATTGTTTGCAAATATTTTGTTCCATACAGTTGGCTTTCTGTTTCATTTGTTCATCATTTTTTGTTGTTGTTTTGGTTTGTTGTGATGCTATGAAGAAGCTTTTTAGTTTGACATAGCTTGATTCATTGATTTTTGGTTTTACTTTCTTTGCCTTTGAGGTCAGGTTCATGAAGTCCTCCTTCAGCCCAAGGTCTTTAAGTTTAGTACCAATGTTTTCTTCTATGAAGTTTATTGTTTCAGGTCTAACATAACTATTTTTGAAGACATCAGAAATCATTACTTGTATACCCCTACTTGGTGAAATGAGAATCGAATACAGTTTTATTTAGGATAAAAATATATGCTAATGAGTATGATCTTTACACAGATGGATGTGCTGTAAATCCCCTAATAGGTTTTATTTCAAAAAACAGTAATCATTTGTGGGAAATGTGTATAGTAATGGAGTATTCTGGAATTTATTTGAGATTTCCTTCTTACTGGTCCTGCTTGAATGTTCCATGCTTTTTATCATAAGCTAACCTTTGCTGAACATCCTCTTGCTGAGCTTCCTCTTTCATGCTGTTTATAACTGTTAAAAGGCTCTTAAATGTTTGTTTTGTTTTTATGTATCATCTAGAGAGATGTGCTTGGCTTATTCATATCTTGGTGTACAAGTAAACAGAAATTATCTAAGTCTAAATTAAAGAAGAAAATATTGAGGAAAAAAGTTAAGATTATGTTAATCTGAAATTAAAAAGCCCAAATGAGAAGTAATAAATGTTTATTTGGGATCAAAGAACTGCATTTTGGCAAGCACAGATTCAGGCAGAAACCTAAATAGTGTCCTGATTACAGGGTGAAGACAAAGGAGTTTATGAGAAAATAAAGAGATAATTACATGAATAGAAGAATGACATTTCTATTGGTGCTAATACGCTCACAAGCTGAATTACTCTTTAGCTATTGTAGGGATTCAGAAAAGGTCTTTCAAAGATGTGCCACATTAGCATTTGAGTTATTTTGAGCTAAAAGCAACCAAGACCCTACACAGTTCTAAGAAAGTTTTACCTCTCCTTTAAATAATTTAAATTAGTAGTCTTGCCTATAGTGTGTTATAACCAGAAATAACTTTTTTAACGTAACTGTATGTCAGAAAAAACAACTAATTACCGAACCTCTTTTATTATTCTGCAATGACCCTTTGAAGTCCCAATGTACCTCACCCCATCCTTAGCTAAGAATGTCATATATACCTCATTTTAACTGTGAACAAAAAGTCTGCCAAGTTGAGTGACAGAAAGTAACATCGCAGGGGGACCTAATTATGTCTCTACCTGGGCAGGCAGATCATGGTGGGTAGTCATGCCCCAGGAATATATAAGTTCTTTGATGAAAGGTTATCTTTGCCATAAGCAAGCCCTGTTTATTATTCTTGTGCACCTAGGTTAACATACCTTTGAAATGTCAGAAGTAAACCTCTTTTCCAGACCCCACCCCTCCAAGGCACAGGAAACTTAACCTGTTAGCTATTTTGTCACATTTTCATGTAATATTTTTTTAAGTTCCCTTCTTAATTCCAAATTTACTTCTTAAAAGAACTCTAAAACTGTTATTCTCTGGAGCAATTCAGATCTTGCTTCCCAGCTTGTCATCACTTTGATTCAAATAAACTCATTGAAACTCTCTATAGGTTTAGATATTCTAACATCAACATAACTTTCAGTCCCCAAATCTTTCATGTATTTTGGGTCTCTGATTTTTTTATGTATGTGAGATTCCCATGTGTACATATTTCTTTAATTTGGTTATTTTCTATTGTTAAACTGGTTCATGTTGGTTTAACTATTAGGCCACTTAAAAGAACCTAGAAGAGTACAAGAAAGTTTTTTCTCCCATACACTATACATACATGGTTACTGAGTGTATCTTCAAAAAAGAGTTGTAGATGAAATATGGGAGGGGCTTCTATAAAAAGTAACCTCAAGAATGATCTGATAATAAATTCTCAACTGGGCAGGTTGTGGTGGATAGTCATGACCTAGGCATATAACTTCTTTAACTAAGGTTTATCTTTGCCTTGAATAAGCCTTGTCTATTTTTTTCTGGACACCTAGGTAACACACCTTTGAAAAATCCCATAACCACCCTCAAGAGAGCACTTATTTTGTTGGTATACTATAATCTAAACCCTGCCTTGCTTTTCTCCCAGGTCCATGTAATCTTCTTATTCCCTCCTTATTTTCAGATGCATAAAAGAAATTGCAAAATTGTCATTCTTTGAAGAATTTGGGTTCTTGCTCCTTAGTATATGGATATATGTCATCCATTTGGCTCAAATATACACTTATAAAAATTCTCTGCAGGTTTAAACACTTCTTACAATGACAGAATCCATAATAATTAGTCCTTGTGATCAGAATGTCTGATTTTCTGTTACTTCTGCTAACAGTTGTTTGGAAGACAATGTTGATTTGGCCAGTCTAAAAATCTGGTTCATTTCAAACAAGCCAAGTTTTCAATGAGCAATATGTGAAATGCAGTTTCTCTGGAATGACTCTTTCAACTCTATTTTTAAATAATTTCACTTATATAACTTCTCACAATTAGAACATAGAAAGTTAGAAAAAGCCTCACTTTCATACTTGCCATTATAAAAAGCTGAAAAATGAAAAAACCACAACTGTTCTTGAATTCATTAGAAAGCAGAAGTATCCAGGTAAACAATTAACTCAAAATGTAAGGACATATTTCTTCAAGGAAAGAAGAGACACAGGCACTTTCTTACTTATGAAAGGTGTCAGATGACATTTAAGCCAGAAAGTATACTTTGGCTAAAATTAATGTAGGGACTCAGGGCAGGCAGTACCAAGATAATCAACAATATAGTTGATTACTTTGAACTAATATCACCTGAGAAATAGTAAGAGCAGAAAATGTGACTCTCTTCTGTATCCTCAAAAGCAGAAAATGGGGGGGGGGGGGAATGACAGCATGAAAGGCACTCCTGGAAACCTCCCCTGGAGGTTACAACTAATAAAACAAGTATAATTCAATGAAGAATTCCCTACAACATTTGCAAACAGAGCTAAGAAACTCACCCACTGCAGGAGGGCAAAAATGGGAAACTGAGGGCAAAAATGGGAAACCAGGGAGGAAAAAAAGGGAATGAAGATTGGGGCCACCCATGGGTCTCTGCTTGGACTCTGCAGCTGTGGGAGGAAGAAGGAAGAAAGTGATGGGTAAGCATTCCAAATTCACTCAGTCCATGGGACAGAGAAAAATAGGTCCATAGGCTGGGGCTCTGAGATACTACTACTAGACCTAACTAGACCCCAGGAGGTGCAGGCCCTGGTATCATGAGATTCCACAGCCCAAATTCACTCTGGTTCTGAGAGGAGGGGGAGTAATAGGGGTGGTGAGGAACTAAAGCCTGACCTCTCTCCAGCCTAGAACAAACTGTAAGTGCTCTTCTCTGCATAAGAAACCAGAAAACAAGACAACCGATCCCAAAACTCAGGCCAAAAACCTCAAGGCAAACTAAAAACAGAAAAGCATATGCCTGCACTGACTGCACTGACTGCACTGTCTAAAACACTAGACAGAAAATAAAGGCATGAACCCTGGTTACCCTCCTCAACCCACCCTTCTAGACCTCTACTCTGCCAATATTAGCAGCAAGCCCTGAAGAAACTGCAACAGTGAGTGTCTGGTTAAGTATCAGAATAACTACAAACAGAGATGTTACCAGAATGAGGAAACAAAAAAATACAGCTCAAAATAAACTCAAACAGCAGAAAGTCACAGTAAATAGGATGGAGTTAAACAACCTATTGAAAACAGCGCTCAATACAATGATTACAATGATTATAAACATGATCAGAGAAATGAAGAAATGAGTGATAATTTCAGCAGACAGCAAGCGCAAAGGAAGACACAGTAACTATAAAAATCAGGCATAGATAAAGAACACAATAAATGAAATGAAGAATAGAATAAAAGGAATAACTACACTAGATGAAGCAGAAGCATGAATCAGTGATTTGTAGGCAAAGGTAGGAGGCATCCAATCAGATAACAAAAAAATTAAATTTTTTTTTCAAAAATAATAAAGATGTAAGATTCCTCTGGGACAACATCGAGCATAACAACATTCACATGATAAGATTGCCAGAAGAAAAAGAGAAATAGCAAGGCATCAAGGACTTATTTGAAGAAATAATGACTGAAAATTTTCCTAACCTGGTGAAGATAATAGACATACAAGCTCAGGAAACACAGTAAGTCCCAAACAAGATGAAATCAAACAGGCCCAAACATACCAATACACATAATTTAAATGGCAAATTTTAAAGACAGAGAATATTAAAAACAGCAAGAGAAAGGCAAGTAGTTACTTATAAAGGAGCACCCATGTGGTTGTCAGCAGATTTCTCAACAGAAACTTTGTAGGCCAGAAGAGACAGGCAGAAAATATTCAACGTGATGAAAACCAAGAATCTACAACCAAGATTAATGTATCCAGCAAGGCTATCATTCAAAATTGAAGGATAGATAAAGAGCTTCCCAGACAAGAAATAGCTAAAAGAGTTCATCACAATCTAACCAATAATACCAGGAATGTTAGGGGAACTTGTTTAAAATGAAAAAATAATAATGAAACTCAAAAATTATAAATAATTAAATGGCAATAGCTACATATCTATCAATGGTTACTTCCAAGATAAACAGATAAAAAGCTTCAATTAAAAGACATGAGAGGATTGCACTGGGTGGAATATCAAACAGAGGAAGACAAATGCAAGTTGACATTACTTATAAGTAAAATCCGAAGAAGAAAATAAACAAGCAGAACAGGTGCAGATACATAGATATAGAAAACTTTTTGTTTGTTGCCAGATGGAAAGAGGGTTGAGGGAGAGATAAAATAAAGGAAAGGGCATACAGGACAACTGACCCCAAGGCTCAGGGCATAGTGCTTGGAGAAACCTGAGAATACAAATATGTAATTACACCCAACTACCCACACAACAACTGCAGTCCCCAAGAAACAAACAAAGGTACAAACGCCTATCCCCTACAGACATCTGCCTGCCCAGTATCAGCAGTAAACACCAAAGAAACTGCAGCAGAATATCTACAGAGAGGCTATCAGAATGAGAAACCAGAGAAAAAGAGCTCAAAATAAATTTGAACAACAGACTAAAAAAAGTAAAAGAGATGAGGACAGATGACTCATCAGAAACAGCGCTCAAAGCAATGATTATAAAAATACTTAGGGAACTTAATGAAAATATCAACAGAAAGAAAGCAAGTATAAAGAAAGACATAAAAACCATGGTAAAGGACCAGACAGAGACCATGATTACATTAACTGAAATAAATAATGAAATGAAAGTCACCAAACTAGATGATGTAGAAGCACAAAGCAGTGATTTGGAAGAAAAGCAAGTAGAATACACCCACTCAGAACAACAAATAGAAAAAAATAATCCAAAAAACAATGACAATGGTCTGCTATTCCTCTGGGAATATTAAGTGTAAAAACATTTACATCATAGGCCTTCCAGAAGATGCAGAGGAAAAGCAAGAAATCAAAAACTTATTTGAAGAAATAATGACTAAAATTTTTCTAACCTGGCAAAGGAAGTAGATATACAAGCCCAGGGAACACAGAGAGTCCCCAATAAGATGATACCGAACAGGAACACACCAAGACACATAAATAAAATGGCAAAAGTCAAAGAGAGAAAATTCCAAAAACAGCAAGAGAAATATAAGTAGTAATTTATAAGGGTACACCCCTATGGCTGTCAGCAGATTTCTCAAAAGAAACTTTGCAAGCCAGAAGAAACTAGCATAAAAGATTCAATGTGACGATAACCAAATATGTAGGACCAATGTTAATGTATCCAGCAAGGCTAGCATTCAAAATTGAAGGACAGATAAAGAGTTTCCCAGACAAAAAAAAAAGCTAAAGGAGTTTATCACCATCAAACCAATACTACAAAAATATGTTATAGAGACTTCTTCAAGATAAGAAAAAAACTAAAAGCAAAATTATGATTAATAAAATGGCAATCGCTACATATTTATTAAGACTTATGAGTATCAGACAAATACAAAAAATGGCAGCAAGAAAAGGACCTCTGCAAAACTCTTCTGGATAATACAACTAATAAAACACCTATACCTCAATGAAGGACCCTCTACACAACACACAATCACCGCTAAGAAAACCACTCATGGCATTAAAGTACCAGCAGGCAGGCAGAGGAGATGGTTAAACAAATGAGAAATAAAGGGAAGAGTGGGGACACAGCCACACGGATTCCTGCTTGGAACTCTATTGCTGGGGGAGGGAAGAGAAAGAAGGCAGCAGGAGAGTGCACCAGATCTCACTCGGTCCATGAGACAGAGGAAAGTGGGCCCACAGGTGGGGGCGTGAGATACCACAACCACCTCACTTTGGCCCCAGGAAGTGCAGACCAGTCCACAAAACACAGCAGCCAGCCTGCACTCTAGTACCCAGAGAATGGGGAATGACTGGGCAGTGAGGAGCCACAGCACAAAAGCTCTGGCTGGGAAGGAGAAGCAAGAATTTCTCAACCCACAACCAGAACAATCTGAAAGACCAGCAAACAAGACTGACCCCAAGGTTCAAGGCAGAATCTGTACACAGGGTAAACTGAATATAGAAAGGTCCAATCACACCCAAACTTCCTGCACAACCCCTAGATCCACAGGGAGAAAACAAAACCACAAAGGCCTCTCCTCCACACACCACTGGCCACCCAATATCAGCAGTAAACACCAAAGAAACTGCAGCAGAGAGGGTCCAGAGAGGAGGGGAAAATGAGAAATCAGAACAAGGGAGCTCATATTAAGAAGATGGGGATTAAACAGCTGACCAGGAGCCAACAAAGGAAACCCTGGGTGGCACAGTGACAATTGAGAAATCCACGCATTGAAAGAAAACACATAAAGGTTAGAGAAAGGGGTGAGCAGGATAGAAGGAAGGGAACAGGAATGGATTGTGACCGGACACCATTGCTGCTAACTGAAGGAACTGGAAAAAAATCAAGGAGCAGCAAGATAGCCAGGAGGGAGAAGATCAAGGGGTGACAAAAGTGAAAGCCAGAGTGGCGGAACACTGAGAGACAAAAGGGGCTAGACTTAAAAGCAGCGTGTTAGAGACAAAACCTGGGAGCCGAGCTCTGAAACTCTGAGTAGCAAGGAAGCTGAATGTGGACTATAAACAGTCCCAGGCAGAAATAAGGCCCCAGATAAAGTACCTTGGCTCCTCGCACCCTTATGGACCAGCACATGTGTGTGCACGGTGCCCTCGTATGACCTGTGGCTCCTGGCCCACAGCACACGTGCATGTGCTGGGCATCCCCACGTGGCCTGTGGCTTCAGGATTACTGCACGCATATGCACGGCACACTCACGTGACACATGGAATCAGGCCCATGACTTTAGGCATGTGGCTTGCACGCACCCAGCACCCTTGCCCAGCACTTTCCCGCAGCCCACAGCTCCCGGCCTATGGTGCATGCACCTAGTGCCCTTGCATGTATCCCAACCTGCAAGGCTGACCCATGGCACGAATGTACCCCGTGCTCTTGCAGGGCCTGCAGTTCCCAACTGGTGGCACACGTGCACCCAAAGCTCTTGCAGAAAACCTAGCCCAGCGGCTCCCAGCTCAGGGCACCCTGCTTGCAGCTCTCAGCTCATAGTGTGCAAATGTACACAGGCACCCTCACTTTACACATGATTGCAGACTAATCCCTGAGCAGGTGCCATGGAAACAAATCCCTGGAACAAGGCCTGGGCTAAAGCACTGGAGAGAGGAGAGAGGCAGTTTTGACAATGTTCACCCCAACCAGAAACAGTGGCCTTGGCCTGCATCCCATAGGCCTCCCCAATAAACCCCATCAAAGCACAGGAAATAGAACGGCCCCAGTGTGTATTTTCTTGGCCTCCCTCTTCTCCTAAATCTTCCCCAATGAACTGCAGGAAGAGAAGAGACCACGAACCGATGCATACTGCCCCCAACACTGCTGGAGACCAGAGATAAAGCTAAAACACCTTTCCTGTCTCCCAAAAGTTTTCCCCTAGTGCTACCTAGTATCTGCTCTGCAGCAAGACACCACAAAAATACTAATCAGAGAAAGAAAGAGCAGTCCTGGGATCTGCTAAAAATAAAGCCCTCATGCCAAAGAAGTACACAACAGAAAATATGAACACTTTAGAATTTAAAGCTGCTCAGAAAGATGAAAATTCTCCAGAAAAGGATCTTACACACCTTATTAACTAAATGACAATTATTATAAAGCCATTCTAAAGTCTCTGAGAGAAATGAAAACATACTGACAGAACACCATAGTTGAGATAAATGATCTCAGGAAAAAAAAAAATTCATGAACAACAACAAAAAAACATTTTAACAAATAAATTCAAATTATAAGGAAAAACAAAATGGAAATGTGAGGAATAAATTATACAATGACAGAAGTAAGAAATGAAATAACTATCATAGGTAACAGGACCAACAAGATGAATGAAAGAATTAATGATATTGAAGATCAGAACATGAAAACAACTCAGAAAGAAAAAGATAGGGACTACATAGTCAAAAGAATTGACACAACTCTGCAAGAGCTATCTGACTCTATTAAAAAGAACAATATTAAAATAATAGACTTGGAATAAAGAACAGAGAAATCTGCAAAGAGCATACCCATACAAATAGTAGATGAGAACTTTCCAAACATATGGAAAGAACTTAAACCCCAAATTCAAGAAGAAAATAGGTCCTCTACCTATTGGGACCCCAGCAGATCTTCAAAATATATTGCACTGAAAATGTCAAAAACCAAAGACAAAGAAAAAATTCTCAAAGCAGACTTCTCAGCAGAAACTTAACAAGCCAAAAGGAAGTAGAATCAAATATTAAAATTATTAAAAGAAACTTCCAACCAAGCAAAAATTATTCAGCAAAATAACCCTGCAGATATAAAGAAATAAAGACCTTCACAGACATGCAGAACCTGAGGGATTTTGCCAGCACAAGGCCAGAACTTCAAGAAATACTAAAGGAATCTCTTTAACCTGAAACAAAACATTAGAATAATTCATATAGATTGGAGACAGAAAAAAAATAAACAAAAATTTTAAATAAATGTTGCCTTACAACTGTCAACCCATCTGTCACCTCATGCATTCCCCATAACATCCTAAGGCAGGAGCTAACCTGGAAGCCATGGGGGCATAGAATATCTAGGAGACAGAACTGGCCCTCTCTCAGGGGTTCTGTGCCTCCCTCACTTGCATACCTCAAATCACCCTGTCTGGCTCCAGAGGATTGCTGGTTAGTCAATGATAGGTAAGATTCTTCAAGGGAGCAACAACCTAAGACAGGCACAGTCACATAGGGGCTACCAGGAGAGAGCTTGGGCTCAACAGAGGTGAGGCATAGACCCTCAACTTTTCTGAGGTTAATCTCCTACCCACTGGTTGCTCCAGTGATGACCTGATAGAACAGTGTTGGTCATGCTTCCTTAGAGATGGCTTGGATGCTGAGTCAAACTCCTAGGGTGTTTCTGTACACGGAGTCCTTGGGGCTATATGTTCTCATAGGGACACAATGCATGCTGGAACACAATGGGAACTTTTGGAAAAAGCAGTCTCCTAGGCAATGTAACTCACAGACCATGGAAAAAACAGTTTCACTTGTATGTCCATCAATAAAAGCTATGTGTTGGCCCAGCTTGGGGCTCAGTCCATGAGGCTGGAGTCCCTTGGCCCCATTTGAAACATACTTTTGAATACTGTCTTTCATCACCTTGTGCCACCTTTCCCATTTTCTCACCATCTATGTCATGCAGGACATGACATTTGGCACCTAATGTGGGGCTCGAGAAACAAGGTCGACTTAGAGTCAAATTAGTAGGTTCATGGTGCAAGGCCCAGGATGGTATCACACAAAACTACTGAAGGTAGGGAACCAGTGGGGATCCACTAGGTAATGGGGAATTCAAACAGCCAGTACAGGTCTTATATCTGCTTGCTTAAACAACTTCTTAAGGCCAGAAGAGCTCGAATGTCAGATCACAGACTAGAGGAGCTTCTAAAAACAATTGAAACCCATTGTTCATGGTTCTCGAATCTGGAGACATCAGATTTAAAAACATGGAAAAACATTGGTACAGAACTCCACAGATTGTATCATAGAGGGGTTCATTGGTGGTCTAATGGCTAGGATTCAGCACTCTTACCACCACAGCCTTCCTAGTTCAGTTGGGAGAGCATGGAACAATCCCAAGGTTGTGGGTTTAAGCCTCTAACCTGAGTATTACAACCTGTAAAAACTAATTTTTCAGATTTTTATATTATTCATTATATAGCTATAAATAAGGATCGATTGTTAGGAAATAGTCATTGGGAAACTACACAGGATCAATTAGGGATGACTGAACAGACTATTGATCAATTATGAAGAATTTGTTTAATGGCATGGGAGAAAATTAAAACTGAGGGTAAAGCCCCAATGTCATTTCAAAAAGTTTTACAAGGTCCTCAAGAACCATACTCTAAATTTGTCATCTGGTTACAGGATGCCATAAACAAACAGGTGACCAATTTGCAGGCAGCTGAAATAATTTTACAAATTGTGACATATGATAATGCTAATGGTGATTGTGACAAGGCTATAGGAACTATGAAAGAAAAACAGATATGATGGGATACATCCATTTATGTCAGGGAATAGGAATAAAACAATTTAAAGCTGCCATGCTAACCCAATCCATGACTGGATTTAAAATAAATCAAAAAACTTTTTCTGACACTTGCTGTAATTGTGGAAAGCCAGGCCATAGTAAAAAATAATGTAAAATAATAATAATAATAATAATAATAATAATAATAATAATAATGATAATAATAATAATAATAACAATGATTCCCGTTTGCCTAATGCTACTGTTGTTATGGGACCTAAACCATCTAGCTTGTGTCTTAAATGTAAAAAAGGATATCACTGGGCTTTTTTGATTCTGATTATCAGGGGAAAATTCAAATTATAATGTCCTCCTCTGTTCCTTGGACAGCTCAAAAGGGAGAATGGGTTGCACAGTTACTCCTGCTCCCATACACTCTCCCAGGAAAAGAAAAACTCAGAAAGTGAGAAATGAAAGTTTTGGAAGCACTGGACAGGTAGAAATTTTCTTAGCAGAAAAAATATCAAAAATCCACTCCATTTGTGAAATTGAAATGCAATGTAAAAAATTTACAGGTCTTTTAGATACTGAAGCTGATGTTTCCATAATTAGCTCTCAGAATGGCCAAAAAATTTGAAAGTTCAAGAGCCAAATATCAATGTTGTGGGAGTGGGTTGAGCTTTAAGCTTGCACCAAAGTGTCTGCATTTTCTTTTCCTCAGGGAAGAGAAACAAAGAATTTTTACAATCTTATATTGCAGACCTTCCAGTTAATTTATGGGGTTGAGACATACTTACACAATGGCAGGCAGAAATTTGGATACCTCCTGGAAAACACAGTCCTCAAAGTCAACAAATTATGAGTCAGATGAGATATCAACCAGGAAAAGGTCTAAAAAAATTTAATCAAGGAATTACACAGACTATTCAACCCCCCATCCCAACAAAGATGAGAGGGATTAGGATATCAAACAAAACTACAAGAGCCTTTTTGCAGGGGCCACTGTTGCACAGCTATGGACCCCGTAGCTCTTGAATGTACAAGTAATAAACCTCTATGGATAGAACAGGAAAATTTACAAGCGTTAAAAAAATTAATACAAACTCAATTAAAACAAGATCATATAGAACCTTCTACTAGTCCTTGAAATTCTCTCTTATTTGTCATTAAAAAAACAAACAGACAGAAAAGTGGTGATTACTCACTAATTTACAAGCTATTAATGCTATAATTGACCCCATGAGTGCCTTACAGCCTGGGCATCCCCGGCCTTCTATTATTCCAAAAAAAAAATGGCCTTTAATAGTTATTGATTTATAAAATTATTTCTATACAATTACTTTACATCCTAATTGATAGCCACAACCTCTAATGCCGCTGAGCAGCCATTTTGTGTAGTTAAGGTCTGCACCTTGCCCCCTAAGTTGCCCAAGTTCCACTTTCTGAATGACATAAAACTGTTGGTGCCATAAACTCAAATCAGCCAATCACACACTGACCCCACCTCTACACTACATTTAAATCATCCAATCACGCACAGACACCTATGCAATTTTCTGGTGTGCTACTTCCCCATAAAGTCCCCTGTCTTTTGAGTCATTGCTGCTATTCTCCCATTGTGAGCCAGCCCTGCAGGTCACTTAATAAAGCTTGTTACTACCGCCTGGTGTTTTGGCTCTTTTCTATCATTTTGGTGCTGAAACCCGGGAAGCCGTGTCAGGACAAGGATGACCCCCCAATTAGGGGTTAATTGGCCCTTCCTGGATCCTGCCAAACTGGACACACTGTGCATCACCCGCCTTGCCAGTCATTGCACCACTTTTCTCCCTATTCCATTCATCGGTGAGTAAGGGAAGTCAGCCTCTACTTTGGGTCTCCTGTCTACTCCTAGTCTCTGCTTTTAGTCCAGGCACCTGGCTGAGAGTGCCTTCACATACTCTGGGTTTCTCTCTCTTAGTGATGACCAAGTTGAGTGAAAGTCCCTACTTTTCTCCAGACTGGGTAAGAAGACGGCAACAAGGATGCTCCTTGCTGTTCTTCTCTTCACTGCCTTCCTTGCCTTACTCACCTTTCTCAAAATGGGTACCTCTTTTTCCAAGTCTCCTCAGAATACTCCATTGGGCTGCCTTTTGTCCAACCTTAAGGTCCTCAGATTATTGGGGGAACTTAAGCCCAAGCATTTAGTCTTCTACTGTAATACGGCTTGACCACAATATAAGCTCGATAATGGCTCCCAGTAGCCCGAAAATGGTACCTTTGATTTCAACATTCTCACCGATTTAGAAAATTTTTTGTCATCAAACTCACAAGTCTTCTGAAATCCCCTACATCAGTGTTTCTCAACCTTCCTAATGCCGCAACCCTTTAATACAGTTCCAATAGGTTGAGAACCACTGTGCCTACGTAAAAGCTTTCTTTTATCTTCACTCTCACTCCTCTGTGTCAATCCTGCTCTACCTTACAAATTCTTTTAGCCCATGAACCTAAAGGCAAGCTCCCTCGACCCCGGCTTTACCTCCTGCAATGCTGACTTTACCTCCTGAAACTCCCTTCAATCCTACAGATTATGCTGCCCCTATTATGCCTCCTCCTCCTCCCACTTCATATAATCCCCCTGATACACCACCACTTCCAATAGCCTCTCTGCCCACTTCAGCCCCTGACCAACTCCCACCCGTGGCTGCCATGGCCCCTCCAGACCCCACTAACCCACACCTCAAACAACAAACTACACCCCCATGCCCCCTGCGTATGTGATCTTGGCATCGGTCCACCTCATCCGATACCAGCTTGCAGCTGGGACCTTTCCCCAATGAGAGGTGGAGGGTGCTGAATATATCATTTGAGTACATGTTTCCTTTTCTCTAGCCAGTCTCTCCATATTGAAAAATTCCTTGGGCCATTTTCCTCTGAACCTGATGAGTATATTAAGGAATTTAGATATGCCTATCAGTCCGATGATCTCACCTGGCATGATATTTTCACCATTCTTACCACCACCCTCCCTCCCATGTAACAGGAATAAGTCTGGACCACTACACAGCAGGTAGCTAATGAGGCCCATGCCCAAAATCCCAATCTCCCATTAGGGGCCATAGCGGTTCCCAGACAAGAACCAAATTAGGATTATCAGGTCAGCCATGCTAATCATGCTGCTCAAGATCAGATGGTTCAATTTCTTACCCAAGCTCTAGATAAACTGGCCAATAAGGCTGTAAATTATGACAAACTCCAGGAGGACCTCCAAAGGCCCACTGAGAATCCTGGGGAGTTCCTTCTGCATCTATCAGAGGCCCTCCAGAAATATACTCAGATAGATCCCACCTCACTGGCCAGCATGGCCCTCCTCTACTCCTATTTTATCTCTCTATTGGCCCCAGACATCTGAAAAAACTTTAAAAGCGACAGGATGGCCCCTCCACTTCACAGAGAGACCTTCTTAACATAGTTTCTAAGGTGTTCAGCAATAAGGAAGAACAAGAAAAACAGGAAATGTGGAATCAAGATCAGGGCAAATACCAGATGCTAGCCAATGCCCTGCAGCAAGCCCCCAGTGCTCAGAATTAAAATGCATCTCAAGCACGACCCCCCAGGGCATGCTTCAAATGCTTGTAACACGGCCACTGGGTCAGAGTGTGCCCAAATCTGAGGCCACCACCAGCACCATATCTGCACTGTTGACAAAAGGGCCATTGGGGGGTTGACTGTCCCACTCACCAGCAAGGAAGTAGCCCACCACCCCCGACAAGGTCTCTGAAAACCCACCTGCCTCCCTTCCAGAGCTTTTGGGTTTGGCAAGTGAAGATTGATGATGCCCATGGTCCATGGCCCCCACAGAGATCACTCAATTGGAACCCAGGGTAACACTCACGGTGTCAGGTAAGTGGATCTCATTCCTCTGAGATACTGGGGCCACTTATTCCACCATGCCAGAATTTGCCCACCTGACCACAGTCTCTTCCATGACTATTGTGGGAGTCTCTAAGTCCATTATGCACCCAAGACTAACCCCTCTCTCCTCTGTACCTTTCACTCTACCCAGTTTAAACAAAAATTCTTAGTCATCCCACAATGCCCAGTCCCCCTCCTCAGGAGGGACATTCATGCCAAATTCAAAGCAACTATCGTCTTTGCTTTACCACCTCAGGGCCCAAGCTTTCTCTTCCTAGCTGCAGTTGCTTGGGCCCTCTCAACTCCTCACCCATGCCTCAGGCTCTTCCCTTGCCATCTGCCCAGGTCAATCCCCTAGTCTAGGATACTGCATACTCATCTGTTGCTAATCATTATACCCCTGTTCTAATCCAGCTACATAACCCTACCTGCTTCCCCAATGTTCCTCAATACCCCATTGCATGCCGACACCTCTTGGGCCTGAAGTCCCTCATTACCAGGTTACTCCAGACCCAACTGTTATGCCCTACACACTCTCCTTACACTACCCCCATCCTTTCTGTTATAAAACCCAATGGGACCTACAAGCTAATTCAGGACCTCAGGGCTATCAATGCAGCAGTCCTTCCCATTCATCTGGTTGTTCCCAACCCTGACACTCTTCTGTTAAATATCATGGACTTGGCTATGCATTTCTCAGTTCTAGATCTTAAGGGCACCTTTTTCACTATCCCTCTCGATGCTCAATGCCAGCACCTATTTGCCTTCACATGGACTGACCTGGACATAGGCCACTCCCAACAACTAACATGGACTGTTCTCCAGCAGGGATTTTGAGATAGCTCTCAATTCTTTGGCCAGGCTCTTGCTAAGAACCTAGTGGCCCTTTCTCTCCAGCCTAATTCTCTCCTCCAATATGTTGATGACATATTGCTCTGTAGCCCAAACCAGGAAACTTCCTTACAACATACAGCCCAATTGCTCAACTTTTGGCCAACAGGGGCTACAGAGTTGCACCCTCTAAGGCTCAAATTGCACAATTATCTGTTATCTACCTTGGGACCCAACTTTCTAAGGGATGCAAGGAGATCACTACTGATTACAAGGCTCTCCTTGCTTCCCTCTTGGTCCCTTCCTCCAAGCCTGAGCTCCTTTCCTTCTTAGGCATTGCGGGGTATCTCCACACCTGGATACCCAATTTTAGTCTTTTGGCCAAGCCCCTGTATGAGGCCCCTAAAGGAAGATCAGCCTTACAGGGCTTCCAGCAACAGGGTAACTGGGGCTATCTTCTACCTTGGTTCCTTCCCCTGCTAGGCCCTCTAGCCATGATTTTTTTGTTACTAATATTTGGCCCTTGTATCTTTAGATGCTTCACCAGCTTCTGGCAGGAGTGCATGCAGGCATTCACCAACCAGAAGGTCACTGAATTTTATATAAACTCCTACTTGGCACAACACCATCCTCTACTTGAAATGACACCCCACACCAGCAGGAAGTAGTCAGAAGGGCCCAATTATCACCCCTTTTCTTTATAACAAGGGGCTGGAAATGATAAACACAACCTTTAATGGTGCTGAGCAGCCATTTTGTGTAGTTAAGGGCTGCACCCTCCTCCCTAAGTTGCCCAAGTTCCACTTTCTGAATGGCGTGAAACTGTTGGTGCCATAAACTCAAATCAGCCAATCACCCACCGACCCCACCTCTGTGCTACATTTAATTAAGCCAATCAACACCGACACCTCTGCAATTTTCTGGTGTGCTACTTCCCTATAAAATTCCCTGTCTTTTGAGCCATTCTCCCATTGTGAGACAGCCTGGCAGGTCGCTTAATAAACTTGTTACTACCGCCCGGTGTTTCAGCTCTTTTCTCTCAATAACGATTGTCCTCTATTTTACATTTTCAGTTCCTTCAATTAATAACAACATTTTAAAAGATCTCAATGGAAAGTTCTTCCACAAAAAATGCTTAATAATCCTATAATTTGTCAGCATTTTGTAGCTCGAACAATACAACCTGTAAGAATTAGTTTTCCAGATTGTTATAGTAATCACTATATGGATAAGATTCTCTGTGCTGCTTCCTCTGATAAACAACTACCAGCATGTTTTAAATTACTTAAAGAGCAACTTGATTTGGCTGGACTTTGTATTGCTCCTAATAAAATTCAAACCACAAGACCAGTTCAATATTTAGAAACAGTTGTGGACCATCAATCTATTAAACCCCAAAAGGTACAAATAAAAAGTGATCAAATTAATACTTTAAATGATTTACAGAAATTGCTAGGAAATATTAATTGGTTACATCCTACTTTAGGCATTCCCACTTATGCTCTCAGTAATTCATTTGGTCTCTTGTTAGGCTTTCCTCAATTGGATAGTTCCTGCACCATAACGTCTCAAGCTAACAAAGAATTAGAATTAATAAAACACAAAATACAAAAAGCTCAAATTTAGCATATAAATCCTTCTCTGCCTTTACAAACTTTAATTTTTCCTACTCCACATTCACCCTCAGCAATAATTCTTTAACAAAATAATCTGGTAGAGTGGATTTTCTTGTCTAACAACTTTGTTAAGTCACTCCCAGAACTCCTATCAGGTGCTTGTACCAGGGTGCTTCATTTAAAGAGAGGAACCTAATCAAATCATGGTTCCTTATACAAAACAATAAATAACACATTTAAACATTCATTCTAAATCTTGGCAGATTGGTATTAGTAGTTGCTTTGGTAAAGTTGATAATCATTATCCAAAGAACAAGTTGTTCCAATTTCTTCTGAAAACTGATTGGATTTTTTTTTATATGAAATGCCTCCCTTTATTTTATTTTAAAATTGGGTAACTATTCCCCAATATGATACTCATGTTTTCTTTCCCCAGTCTGCCCACCGTCGGATGCTGATTGGATTTTTACCTAAAATGCTCAGACAGGTTCCTTTTCCCTAGGGCAGTACAGTTTTTATAGATAGATCAAATAATGACAAAGCAACAATTGTCAGTGACAAAGGTCATCAACTTATTCAAATAAACTATACTTCAGCACAAAAGGCTAAATCAATAGCAGTTTTAACTGCCTTACAAACTATTTCTAAACCTTTAAATATTGTTTCTGATTCTGCTTATGTTGTTCATGCAATAAAAATATTGAAACAGCATCTCTTTCTAATAATACTAATCAATCTTTCCAGATTTTATTTATCCAACTGCAACAGGTTGTGAGAAATTGTCAATGCCCCTTCTTCATCACCTACACATATGCTCATACTAATTTACATGGTCTGATTACTCATGGCAATGTTCTTGCAGATTCCTTAGTAGGAAAGGCTCATGTTACTGAGACAACGCATTTTCATTTTTTGAGTCACACAAATACTAATGACCTTAGGTCTCAGGTTGTTCAAACTTGCCCAACTTGTCAAATTCTTAATGCTCCTCAGGAATGCCCTGAAGGAGTAAATCCTGGGGTCTGGAAGAAATCTTATTGCAAAATCAGCCTCTGGAAGCAGCTGCCATGTGATTTTGCTCATTTTGCTCACTGAAGTGAAGTTACACTAATGTTTTTGTTACCAGAAAATGGGGTGTCCTTGTCAACACAACATCCAGGTTCTTGGTATCTCGAGCAAAGAATTGAATGAGACACAAAAGTAAAGTGGTGAAACAAAAGGATAGTTTATTGAGGGGAAAGTACATTCCAAAGAGGTAGGAGAGGGCTGGAGCAGAAAAATGGCTCAGGAGCCCCGATGAATGAGGCTTTGGGGCTTTTATTCTAAGTCTTCAGGAGAGACACCTCTGGGCGTGGGGTCTCTTGATTGACAAGTCTGAATGATAGGCCTGTGACATCACCTTTCTTTTATTGTTCCTGTCTCCTTTCCAAATTCAATTACCTCCTGTGATTGTTTTATCTTGGGGCAGGGATTACTAGTGAGAGGGTGGTATCAGGGCAGTGGTGACCATTCCAGCAG
>PVJL010013183.1:0-33414 GCA_004026885.1 Lyroderma lyra
CAATGCTCCTGAACCTCCGTCTTCTCCCCGCAGACCAGGGAGGATCACGAGTCCACGATGACGTCGACACCACGGGACACACCAGCTCATTTACGCAAATACGTTTTGTCAGCTGCGTGGGCAAGCCAGCGCTCGCTCGCGTGATCGTTGTTGCTACTGTTGACAGGTGAGGATTGGAGAGAAGTGTGAGTGTCCCCAGAGGGCCCACTGGGGACTTCCAAAAACGTCCTGAAAATAGAGCAGGAAATCGTTGTGCACAGTCAGGAGTCCCACCACCAGGCCCAGCAGAAAACTTTGCTCTTTGCACTTGCTTTTTTTTTTTTTTAACCCCAGAAAAACTGTAAAATAGTTGTAGAAAGAAAAGGAGATGGAATGGAGAAATAAATGGGACATTTTCCCAGCTGGGCAGGAGGCAGCTGATTGAGTACAATCAATGCCACCAGTCCGCTAACAAGACCCAATCAGGCGGGGCGATTAGGATATTCTTCAGGGAGGGAAGGCTGGCAGCTGCAGGAAAGTTCCTGCCTTTCTAGAAGAGAGAGAGCGGGCGAGGCAGGCAGTGTGGTGGGAGGGAGGGGGATGGCAGGGGGAGAGGCCCGGAGCCTCCGCCCCCACCCAGCCCTTTCTTGAAGAAGAAAAAAGAGGGGAAGGCTCTCGGGGAGCTCGCAGGTGCTTCCACTCTCTGACCTCGCTCCCCTGGAGGAAGCCCCGGCGTGAGCCCCGACTGGAGGTCACAGCTCGCGTACGCACGGCCTGCTGCAGGTTACACAGCTCTTTCGTGTCCGGACCCCATGTGGGCCTCGCAGGCAGCCGGTTTTGGCATGTCCCCGTCAGAAGGACGGCGTCAGTACAGCTCGTGTCCATGCACACTGGCCGAGCATCTGCTTTGCACCCAGCCTTGGTGTTAAGGTAGCTGCAACCTTTGATATTTTGCAAATATCAAACTTAATTCAGCCAAGATCACCACTGGGTGCGAAAGCTCGAGGGCGAAGTTTGATGGGCAAGAGGCTATTGACCAGCTCGAGGTCTCGCCCACGGATTGCTCGCTCGTTACAGGCCGGGCGGTAATAAGCTCGCAGCGAGGCGACTGGGACGGTGACACTCAGGGCGATTCCCGAAAACGAGACCAAGGGCCGGACCGCGCCACGCCCAGGCCCCCGATGCACGCTCCGGGAGGACGCAGCCTTGTGCACCGCTCCCACCGGAAAGGTTTCCTCCCACATAACCAGGAAGGACCACCGCACACGCCCTTCCAAACTGTCGGGGTCCTCGAAGGCAAAGGCTCGAGAGACGTTCCAGACGGGAGACACGGAGGCCATCGCACGGCCGGATGTCACGTGGGACACCGCATGGGGTCCCGGTCGGAAGAATGGCCCCACAGGACAGGTTGGGGGGAGGCGGGGACACGTGAGTGCGCAGGCCCGTTCGGGGCCAGGGGACACGAGGCGGCGGGGTCCTGCCTGCTGACAGCGCCCTCACACTTCCTTCTTGGTCTCCCCCACCCTCGAGCTGCTAGCCGTCCCCACCATCTGCCCAGCTGCTCAAGCCAATCTTTGTCGCTTCCTGTGACCCCCCCACAGCCGACCTACCAGCAATCGCGACCGACTTTGCTTTCAAAGTACACCCCAAGTTGACCCACTGATTTTCAGGCGACAACCCCGGTCCGAGACGCTACCACGTCCAGGGAAGCCTGCAGAAATAATCTCTTCATGTCGCACAGGGGCTGCAGACGTTTTCTGTTCTCGTAAATCAATACGTGTCACCACCCTGCCTACACCTCTCCGAAGGTCCCACGGAGCTTAGAATAAAGTCCCGAAATCCATCTCTTCCCTCAGAGAAACCCTGACCTCCTGCAGCCTCCGAGCTGAGGTTTCTGCAAGCCACCCCAGCTGGGCACCCCGCGAATGCCTGAATGACCCACACACTGCGTCCCCACCCTCACGGGGTGTCCTCTGGGGACGCGCGGGCACGGACGGAGAAGACATGGGGTCCCGGCAATTGAAATGTGGGGACGTGTGAAAAGACCCCAGTGTTGCTGAGGACCCTGTACCCCAAATTCCACTAAGACCCCCATGTAGAAGCAGCTTCTTCCTGGCTGCCTGAGGCAGTTCACGCCCCTTTGCCTGGAGAACCCGTGCTGGCCTCCCCGCCGACCCTGCCCATTCTCCTCAGGACCCCGTCAGCCTCCTTTGCTTCTGAACCCCTGACCAGACTCAGATCTCAACAGGCCCCAAAGGGTGAGCTGCAAGGAGGTCCCCTAAACGTCAAAGAACTGCATTATTCTTCCAGTTTACACCGACAGAAATCTGGGGGGCGGGTTGGAAATGGGTAAGTGTGGGGTCATGGGAGGGGGGGACATCGATTGTACAGACAGAGCTACACAAGCTTCTCCAGGAAAAGGAGGTTCCCAGGGAGGCTGGGAGGGCACCCCCCACCCCTGCGCTTGAACCCCACCGTCTCAGCAGCAGAGTTGGGGGAGGGCCCTCTCTGACTTGGGGTGGGCCTCGTGCCAGCGTGGCAGCTAGGACGGGATCCGTATGCCGTGAGGGACGTCAGCTCCTCCCCAGCCCCCCGAGCTCGCCCTGTGGCCCTTCGTACAAAGTGGCCATGGAGGCAGGGACACAGGTCACCCGTGAGATGACCGTGCCCTTCCTCTCAGCAAGGCTGGCGGGCTGGTCGTGCCTGCTGAGGGCGACGGTGCGATGGCAGCGGACCCCGCCCGTCACGGAGGCGGGGAGGGCCGTCCGCACGGAGACAGGCCGTGGGCCGGCTGGCATCTGCGTCCTGCGCGTACTGCTGTGCTGGCACTGCCAGCCCTGGGCCCACAGACGGCGCTCCGCACAACGCTGCTCCGAGTCAGGGAACTCATTTCTCAGCGAGGGAAGGGTGGCAGTGGGCTCGGGCCCCGGGACTCGCTCTCTTACGTCCCTCATCACCCACACGTGACTGGCCCGCAGGGACGGCAGGGTGAGCCGCTGGGCTGTCACTGTGCTTCCACAGACGACGGCGCTCTGCTGTGACGGGGTCTGCCTTACAGAACGCGGTGACGCGGCCACCAGACACATGGTGCCTTTTCCTCCATGATGAGGACACAGGGCTGACCATGACACCGAAAAACATAGAATCTTTGCTTCCTGTCACTGCAGCTTCAAGCTCTGCCAGTTTGGGGGTTCCCACCCAATGGGGGAAATCTTCTACCGGCATCAACAGCAAGGGCCCCGTTGCATTAGAAGCCGAGACTCCCCCACTCCCCGGGCCATTTGGGGGGCCTTGTGCCACTGAAGCAGCAGCCCAAAAAGGGGCAACGACTCTACTAGTTGAGGTGATTAACACCAAGGGAAAATTTACTCTCAGACGACTGTGTCTGGGCCCGGGGGGACTCTCGGGGACATCCTTCACTGGTCCGTGTCCAACAGTAAACTGGTCTTGAAGCACATACTTGCAAAATGCAGTCACCAAGACCCACAGACTCTCTAAGGGTTCGGACTCCTTAGGCATGAAGGTTTGAGTCACTGTCACGCCACAAGGTGCAAAAATAAGACAGTGAGCAGATGACACCCCAGCGAGGACGAGGAACCCAGGAATGTTAGGCGGCGCACACACAGACGGTTTGCAGGGATCGTCACGTGCTCATCCGTAAGCGTGCTCTCATGCGTGGCTCCGTCACATGTCACGTGTTTATACGTGCTTTTGCATGTCCATGCCTACCACGGCCGTCCGGACAGTGTCCAGCCACGTTCCGGTTCTCATGACTGACGACGGCCGGCGTGTCCAGGCAGCCCTCGTGCACACAGTTCACGGCCACGTGCACAAACAGGACTGCGGCCGTCGGGCGCACTGTCCCCACTTTCTCCGTGTGGCCATTGGGTTCTCCGTCCTCCCGGCCTCACGCAAGCTGTTGGACATTAACTCTGCAACTTGCTGACTCAGGAAGAAAACACTCAGATGATGGAACTCTCCATTGAGGCGAGTAGCCAACACGACCTGGCCACGGGCAGTGTGACACCTCCCGGAGATAGACACAGCGCCGAGTGACACTCTGCACCTCCCCATCCTGAAAAGAGGGCCAGAACGTCTTTCTCTGTGCAGAAGATGGTGACATCTTGAGGGGTGAATGAACCGTCTTAATAGTGGCCAGAAAGCGGGGAGTGGGTGCTGGGCGTGAAGGAACAACCGGGAACACCAGGCCGCCGTCTTGGCGATGGGACCCGCCCTCCCACACTGCGCGGTGCCACCCGGAGGCTCCCGCCGTGCCACCCGGAGGCTCCCGCCGTGCCACCCGGAGGCTCCCGCCGTGCCACCCGGAGGCTCCCGCCGTGCCACCCGGAGGCTCCTGCCGTGCCACCAGCTCCTGGACGGCAGGCCGCGGGGCTGGAGGAGGAGAGACCTGGCCCTTCCCCCGGCGCCGGCTGGCTTCCTACTTCTGTCACTCTCACTTACGGCCACGGCAACCTGTCTCCAGGCAGCAGTGAACACTGTCAGGAGCTCTTCCGAGGCAGCCTCAAGGGGCCTCCTCACGGACACCGAGCCCCGCCGGCTGCACCCCCATCCTCAGCAGGACGGCGCCCCAACCCCACTGGACCCCCCAGCTCCAAACTCCGTGACACCAGTCCCAGCCACGCGGCTGCCTGTCCTCAGCTCTGGGGGCCCCCTCTTTCCAGACTTCAGGCTGGAGTAACGCCACCCTGTCTCCCCACTTCTGGGGTGTAGCTGCGTCCTGCGCTGGCTGCTCCCATGGCCCTGGCCGTCCCTGGTGCCGTGTCAGCGAGGGGGCTAGCTCACGGATCTTTGTGTTCATTCTCTTGTCTAAAATTTTCGGAATCTGGTATGGCTTCTGTCTCCTGATGAGACCCTGAGTAATGCCTCCTGGGGGGCGGAGGGGGTCTCCACAATGAGGCGGCAGACAGAGGTGGCACGTGAATCTGGCCACCCCCAGATGCTTTGCTCCAGCACCCTCAGACGCCCCATCGCTCCCCATTCATCCCACGGCTCGTGTCACCCACCTGTTCCAAGAATCGGGGACAAGACCATCTCTTTGGGCCAAGGGTGAACAGTGAGGGACGGAGCTAGGGACCGGGGTCAGGCCAGACTGCGAAGAGACCACACAGACTTTCCCTGACGCCGCTGAGGGGACAGACGGGTCGACTACGAGCTGAGGAAAGCTGGGACATCAGCGGCTTTTGAGGAGCCACGTCGGGGATCCGTGTCAGAATAAAATGTTCTTTCCGACCTAAACGTCCCCTCCCCATCTTCACATTCTTGCTGAGGAGAAGACACCCCAAAAGCCTGTGGGGCTCTCCCTTCCTCTCCCTACACTGTGCTAGATGCGGCGCCTGCCCCTGTGCACACAGCCCTGACATCAGCATGGACATGTGACAAAGTGACCTGGAGATGGAGACGTTCCAGGAAAAGCTTCGTGACAAGGACGAGGACGGCTTTGGATCTGGGTTCGGACACGTGGGTACAATCCGAGCAGGGAGGGCAGGAAGAAGGCAGGAAGCGTGGCCTTAAGCAAAGGCCCAGAAGCGGGGTGTGGGTGCAGCGGGCAGTAGGATCATTGGGGTGAGCGTAAGGTCACTAACAGGGGCTTCACCCCTCCGTGCCCATCCCACAATCACTTCCCAGCCTCCCCCTCCAGGTTTGCTTCTCTTGCTACCAGCAGACCAGCTCCCCGCCTCTGCCCCCGGGGACCCTCCGTCAGAACAGGGGGATCTGCGAGCTGTCGCACTCCCGGCCTCAGATCAATGGCCGAAGATCAATCCCTAGAATACGGAAAATGAATCCATATTCATTAGAATTGAATTGAGCAAATGATATTGTAAGAATGCCCTGGAAATCCATGGCAGGAGTTAAGGAGAAACTTGTTCTCATGTTACTATCACCTGCCGGGCACAGGTTTAAGAACTCGGTCAGGGCAGCTCCTTTTACTTGTCAAAGGAAGCCTGAAAGGTCCTTCAGCGCCCAGCTCTGTCGGCCAGTCGGACGCAGAGGGTGTGGAGACGGACGAGACCTCTTCCTCCACGTGGACCTGGAGACCCAGGCAGGAGAGTTGACTAAATGAACTCGCAGGTCTCCTCTCAGAACCCCAGGACTCCTGGATCCCTCCCTGGCATCACAAGGGGTCACAGGTGAACACGCACTGAGAAAATAGTTTGACTCCTGAAGACCAGCCTCCCGCCTGGTCCCCTCTCCTGGCCCAAGGAGTCTCTGGGCATTTTGAGAACCAGACCTCCAGTCTCTATCCATCACACATCCCCCAAAACGAGAGCAGACACAAGGCTCACGAGAAGCTTTAGGCTAATGCAGCTGTGAGAATGGGGACTGCTCAGAGACAAGCGTGTCCAACCCCTGGCCCTCGGGCCACACGCGGCCCAGGACAGCTTGGAATGCGGCCGACACAAATGCATGAACTTCCTTAACACATGACGAACACGATGCGCGGACCTTTCCTGTAGCTCATCAGCTCTCGTTAGTGTGCGTGCGTTTTACGTGCGGCCCCAGACAATTCTTCTTCTGATGTGGCCCAGGGAAGCCACAAGGTTGGCCGCCCCTGCTCAAAGGGGAGGTGCAAGCCTGGCCTGGTGGATGTTTGCAGGTGTGCGGGCTGGAGAGGGACGGGATTCCAGGTGTGCCCGCGCCTCCTACTGGCTGTGGGGAAGTGACATCACCCCTTTGAGCCTTGGTTTCCTTACCTGCAGAATAAGGACAGTAAAAGAATCATTCCGACCTCAGCAGAGTTACTACAAAGATTAATCAACCTGATGCATGGTGAAAGTGCTTTGCAAGCTGCCAAACACCGTTCAAAAACGTTATCATATTGGCCCAAAAGCTCAGCGATGTTCTTCTGAGGCAGGTATTTCATTAATGGGGTCTGTCAAGGGGTTCCCCGAGGTCCATGCAAGGCCTGAAATTATATGTCAGATTGTCTCTTGATGTATGTACGAGGGCTACCCAGAAGTCCAGCCTTTGTCAATACGACGAGAACGGTTACACAGCTGGATACTTTCCGGACAGGTCTCACATGTGCATGTTGAGGGGGGAAGGGGCCCACGGATTTTAACAGATTCTCCAAGAAGCTTGTGACCAATAGATATTAAAAATCGAGAACCCCTGACAGAAGGGTCCTGAGCAGCTGCCCCCGCCCAGGTCTATCCCAGTGCCCGTATAAGATGGGGCACAGAGGATAACCCCACATTGCAAAGAAATAAAGAGGTCCCCCGTCCTCGCCCCTACCTCTGAGAAAGCCACAGCTCTCCCCCCTGAAAGGGCCCTGGGGTGGGCACCCGGCACACTCCCTCCCCGGGAGACAAGGAGCTTTTCCAGTCTCTCATCCAAGTCCCTCTGACGGTCCTGGGTTCTACGTCTAGAGTCCGTCCCTTCTGCTCCAATGTCCTGCAGTCCCCAGGACCCCATTACCTGCTTTGGGCCCCTCTTCTTCCTCTGAGTTGTCCCTCCATCTTCTCCTGGGAAGCTGCCAATCATGTGGGGGCGGCAGAAACGACCACAGAGCTGGACAGAAGTTTTAAGGGGCCCAACGACCATTCATCACAGATTTCTCGAGCATCTGCCATGTCCCAGGAACGACGCTACGCACGCAGAGAGGGTTCCTGGCTGAGTGAGCCCCTCCAATCAGCCGCTCCCACGGACACAGCAGTCCCGCAGCGTTCACCGCCTCTGTGGAATTCCCTCCGGTGTGTCCATAACAGGCAGGTTGGCGATTCCGGGAAAGGCCTCACCCCTACCGCACCGCCAACACCTTAAGGGCAACGGAGGCCCGGACAAGTGTTCTGCATTTGCTCGTTGAATTAAATCGAATTAGAACAGAGTTCATGCCCTGTTGGTCATTACCACGTTGGGCGGTGGGAACAACGTGTAACGGAGCAGACAGTGAACGTACACTGCGCCCCCGAAGAATTCTCCTCCACACACACACACGCACACATGCACGTACACACACACGCACATGCATGTACACATGCACACGCACACATGCACGTACACACACGCACATGCATGTACACGCACACATGCACGTACACACACACATGCACATGCATGTACACACACATGCACACATGCACGTACACACACATGCACGTACACACACGCGCACATGCATGTACACACACATGCGCACATGCATGTACACATGCACACACACACATGCACGTACACACATGCATGTACACATGCACACGCACACATGCACGTACGCACATGCATGTACACATGCACACGCACACATGCACGTACGCACATGCATGTACACATGCACACGCACACATGCACGTACACACATGCACATGCATGTACACACACATGCACATGCATGTACACACACATGCACACATGCACGTACACACACATGCACACATGCACGTACACACACGCGCACATGCATGTACGCACACACGCACATGCATGTACACACACATGCACACATGCACGTACACACACGTGCATGTACACATGCACACGCACACATGTACGTACACACATACATGTACACACACGCACACACGCATGTACACACACGCACATGCATGTACACACACGCGCACACATGCACGTACACACACATACATGTACACACGCATACGCACATGCACACACGCACACACACGCGCGCACACACAGACACACACCCATGCACGCACACGCGCACGCACACGCACACGCGCACACAGACACACACCCATGCACGCACACGTACACGCACACGCACGCACGCACTCAGAGGAGACTCTGGCTCCCTGCTGCCCTGCTGGGAAATCCAGGCTCCGAGACACAACTAAGTATTGGTACCTTCACACCTCAGTAGTTTTCCTTTCGAACCCAAACAGCCCAACAGGAGCCGTCGCTGCTACTTACTTAACCCCTTAAAAACGTCCACCAGGGCTTTTCCTCTTTCAAAACTAAGTCGTGAAAGGAGCGAAGGCTCTACGGGCTGGGGGCTGGGAATGGGCTAACGCCCCAGAAACGGGTCTGTGGGGAGCCCCAATTTACTCACTCATTGGAGATACGGCTCTCCGGGATGCGGGGCCCGGCTTCCCAGGCTGCACCCCCCACCATGGTCAGAAACCCCGATGGGCACTCGAGTGTCCTGCAGTCAGAGGCCTGGCAGGGTCATGCAAATGGCCTGCGGATAATGATGCCCAGCAGCGGGGACTGGAGAACAACGTGTAACGGAGCAGACAGTGAACGTGCCCTCAGCTCTCAGCCCCCGTCCCAAGGCCAGGGCTTCCAGACCAAGTTGACCGGCAGGTGGCTCTCACACCGCACTCCCTTCCCACCTGCCACCGGGCCTCCATCATGGCACACTCTTGTCTCTTTTCAATTAATCTGTCCCCAACAGCCCACCCTGTGGGGTCTCCAAGCCCGGGGCTGAGAGGAAAGGGAACAAAGCTCTACCCAGGAGTTGTCTGAGCTGAGGGTAGGTGAGGGAGCTGTTGAACGGGCCAGAGCTTACCCTTGGGGTCACGGACACGCACGCTAGTGTCTAACTCCCCACCTGCGGGCAGGGCTACATATGTCCTGTCTCCAAGGCATCCAGCCTAGGGCGTTCAGCACAGTAAGTGACCTCCCAGTGAACGCTTCTCCTTGGATGGAATTCATCTCCAAAACTACGGGGCCAAGAAGGCACCTTTGAAATGACTCAGGCAGTCCACAGGCGTTCTCGGGTGGCGATTCCTGGTCCAGGACGGCATGAACGCCGGCCTGGGGACGCCAGCCTCGCTCCTACGCATTCCTCGAAATTGCAGGCAAATTCTATGTCACGTCCCCTTGTGGGGGGAAGGGCCTGTGGCTTTCGCCAGCTTCTTCATGGGGTCCTGACACTCCCTAACAATAACATGAATGACCGCTAGTCCAGGGAAGACGGGAGAGTCCACGGTCACAACAGCGGGATAAGCCCTGGGACCCAGATGAGCACTAGATGGTGTGAGGGCATAGGAGAGGATCCCACCTGCAGAAATCAGGATCCCTCCCTTACAAGGGAGACGGTACTAATCCTGGGTCACTAACAACGAAAACGGGACTCCGAGAGGTTAGGCTACTTGACCGAGGTCACACAGCAGTCGAGCTCAGATTGAACTCGAAGTCTCTCCGAGTCCAAGCTCGGTGCTGCCTTCTCCCCACTGCCCTGTGGTCAGTTGTCTTGGCCTTTGGGAGTCCGGCATTGAGACTCCAGGCGTTCTCCCAGGCACTGGGGGGAACCCCTGTCATGGTGGCAGGGCCTTGGGTCCCCCCTGCCCGCCGGTGTGCACGTCCTCGGATGCACGCCCCCACGGACCTTGCGTCGCCTAGTTACCACATGCAAGCCCAATTTCCTTTCCCCCCCAGTTGCTCCGACGATAATTGAAGCCACTCGCATTGTCTGCCTGGGAGGGCGAACGCGAGCTCATGCTGCGCCCCCGCCCTGAGCCGCCTCCACGGGCCGCGCGTCCTCCCCGCTGGCTACTTGGTTAATCAGGAAGGGGCTGGGGGTGCAGGGGCCCCCGGATAATGGCAGGCAGATTGAGCTGCTAAGCCCGAATGAAATATTTAGTAGCGCCATTTGCAGGACTCGGCTGGCTGGTCGGAACCGTCTTCTCGGCACTGGGGGGCGAGGCTGGGGGAGGGGGCCCAGTGGGAGCTCCCCGAGCTGGGGGCGCTGCTAAGCCTGTTCCAGGCTGCAGTGAGGGTGGGGGCGGCGCTGCGGCTCAGGCTGAGAGAATGCTGCAGTGAGGAGGGAGGAGGGGACCGGCCGGGATGTGACCTCCTGGCTGGCGCCGTTCCCAGGGCAGGATGCCAGGCTCTGCGAACCCGGCACCGGCAGCCCCCCGAAGGGCACGAAACAGGGGTGCGCACCGCCCCGGAGGACGCTCCCACCGTCCCCATCCACCCGCACCTCTGCGGGGTCCTGACACGGGGTGCAGGAGCCCAGATCGTTGTGGGACGATTCACAAGGACGTTGGGGACTCACCGGAGCACGGGGCGACGAGGGGAGGGTGTCACAAAGATGGCGCTTGCCCTGTTCTTGCCGCCTCGGGGAGCAGAGCCTTCCGTCCCGCGTACCAGACACCGCACCTCCGCAGCAGTGCAATCCCGCAGGACGGTGTTCACCCCACACGCGTGGCGCCCCTCAGCCAGGACCCCCGCGTGGAGCACACGCACTGGGCCGCGTGGGCCAGCCGTCCTTCAATGCTCAAGCCCCGCTGCAGTGCCCCTTCCCAAGTAGCCCGACGCTTGGACGCCTTCACGATGGGAAAGGCACCATTCCCTGTGGCTCCTCTTGCCAAACAATCTCCGTTAGGAAGAATTCCTTTAATCAGGCCCAAACGGGCCGTGCAGCTTCTCTTTTTACCCTTGGCCCTGGCTGCCCCGACCCATCGCCTGTCCCCGGCCCGCAGTCACTGTGGAAGCCACAGGAGCATCCTTCGCAGACTGGGACACAGGCTGGGCTCCTTCCCACGGCCTGGCCGAGCCCTGACGACGCAGCCCCCCGGGCGGCTGGGACAGGGCTAAGCCCTTGGGATGTGGGGTACCACAGCTCCTCCCTAACTCGCCTCCCCCACATTCATCTGACCCCTTTCCTACTTAATCTTCGGGTCTGACACCCAGTAGCAGTCACAAAACTCCTTCGAAAAAGGCGGCCTGCAAGATTCCTGTGTTTGCCTGTGACGGACGAGCTTGCAGCACCCTTTCCTGCTAATAAAAACATTTCAAAAACAAAAACAGAAAGCAACTCTTTAAAAACCACCAGAGAGCGACCCAGGCAGCCCGGACGTGGGAGCCAAGACCCCAGAAAGAAGAGAAATGAGTTCAGAAGCACCTGACGTTCAGGGTCCCTTGGAGGTGATCCACCGTTTCCGGTGCGAGATCACTCGTGGGCACAGAGACCAGCACAGGGCAGGGGCCAAGAGCCCGGGAAGCCAGGCCGCGCTCTGACAGCCTCGTGAGGCTGAGGAGACGGACACGGCACCCGGGCACAGGATGTAAATAAAGGTGGAGACCCCAGAGAGAAGAGGAGGTGGAGGAACTGAGCCCACCCTTCAGTGCCACTGTCCCTTAAGCTTGAGTGATCTACGTGTAAGCAGCAGCCCGGGGGCTGAGAGGCCCACCCAAAAGGTGGTCATGTGGCTGGAAAACGAGCAACTGCTTTTAGCTCTCAGGTCCTCACTTGCAAGGTGCCAGGAGGGCACGCAGGCTGGGTAAGCTGTGCCCGCTTCCTAACAGGGTCTCCGTCCTCTGTAAGAAGCAAAGGCGCAGTGGCCGCGTCAAAAAGCCCACGGCCGCGTGCAGCCTGTTCACGGTACTGTCTGCCCTCAGCGTGCCCGAGGACCACACCTCTAAGAGGCTCATCCTTCAAAGCGCAGCAGTGGCCATGGCCATCAGGGAGGCTTGTAAAGCCAGTGTCTTCGCCGCCTCTGTGCTTCCCAAGCTGCACGGGACACACCGTGGCTGTGCGCGTTGTGCCAGCCACAGCAAGGCGGCCAGGAATCACGCTTGTGAACCTCCAACAACTGAACGTGTGCACCCCAAGTTAGACCTTTCTGGTGCTGCTGACCTGTGGCCTCTGCCAGAGCCCATGCAAGGGGCTGAGTCCTTAAGGGCTAAAGAAAAACTGTCCCCTGGGAAAAAATGTAAATGAAAACCCTACTTTAAAGAGAGAGAGAGCGCGCGCGCTTTAAGTAGTCTTGCAGGGCTGGGGAGACAAAACTGAGAGACCACCAAGGAGAAGGAGGCTCGGGAAACATTCCAGGGATTTATTTGGGACCCATGACGTGCTAAACCCGAGGAGTCGGAGTGCGTGGAGGCTGGAACCAGCTTCAAATACTGGTGCTCCCCGCCCACCCTAATTGAATAAATAAACCTCTCCTGGAAGGAGATAGCTTCATTCAGAGCCCACCATTTTTCCTCACAATGCCTGGCATTCAATAAAAAACGACCAGGCACTCTAGGCCACAGAAGGAAACGGCTAAGGACCAACATAAAGACTAGGTCACAGAGACAGACTCACAGCTGAACCACACGTTGGTGTTTTCAGACACCGACATTAAAATGACTATGATGAATATCTTCAGGGAAATCAAAATGGAAACTATCCAAAAAACTCCACTTTGGAATCTTTAAGAAAACACAATGCTAGAACTAAAGATACAAAATAACTAAAATCAATCATTCGGGTTTAATGAGCGATTGCCCGCCGCTGAAGGGAGGAATCGTTTGGAGGGACAGGTTGGCAGACAGTAGCCAGACTGATAACAAGACGGACGGTTTTGAAAAGGTGGAAATGTAGGAAAGAGCATCAGACATGTGGGACCTGGTGAAGAGATCTAACACACGTGAAACCAAACTCCCAGAAGGAGGAGAGAGAGAAAAATGTGCCATCAATAGCATGTGCAGAGCACTGGCTGAGAATTCTCTAGAATTGAAGAAAGACATCAAGCCACAGATTTCCAGGGAACCTCAAGCAAGGGAAATGGGCGACAATCAAACACGGACGACTTCTTACTAGAAATGATGGAAGTGGCCCAAGTCACGACTTCCCACTGATTGTGAACGAATCAAAGCCGTTGCTCTACTACCAGGAGCAGTCACCACAAGAACAGCAAAAGGCTAGCCAGCTACACAGCAACAGAAATCATAACACGTACTTAATTAACTCAAAAGAAGAAAAGCAAGGGGGACACAGGGGGCACGTAGGAAAAGATACAAGTAAAACAAACCAACCAACAGTGTGTTGAAGCCCAAACGTATCAGTAGTTACGTCAAAGGGTAAATACATCAAATTCTTTTACAGAAAAGAAAAGTTGTCCGTCAAGTTTTTAGTCTGCCAGGTCAGTTATTAATACCTATTATTTATTCACATTCTTCCGAGAGGAAATGTAAGATTTCTGGATGGGGCAGGACCGCACCGGCCCCCGACGCCCGGCCTCCCGCTTCCGGCTGATGTGACGGAAGCCAGCCGGTCAGGCCTGTACATGCCAGAGGGGTCCCGGCACGAGGAGAGAGAGACCCCACCACCACGGAGCCGGGTGTTTCTACAGGAGCAGGTGCACGGCTGCCTTGCTGCCTTCCTGCGAGTGCGAGGGGAACCCCGTCTTTCCCACGCAACCCCATTTCCTCCGGAAGGAGTGTGGCAACGCCCGTGCGCGGGAACCCAAGTGTGAGGTTGTGGGCTCAGTGGGCTTCCTTGCTCTGGGAATGGGAGTAAATGGCTCCATGACGAAGGGTGTAAAAGTGGCTGCAGCTCTGTCACCCTTAGAGCGGAGGAGCAAACGTGTCTGGGAAAAGACGTCATCGTAGCACGTCAATGTTCTTTGCTCGGAAAGACGAAGAAACATTTAACGATGCAGAAACACGACAATATTCATCTTGCTTTCCAACACCGAGGATGAAAGAAAACAACCATATTCCATGTACAAGTGATGCAAGTTAAATGTAAAACCACGGATTGGGTAAAATTAAAAAAATAGAAGAAGACATAAAGAATTTCTCACGTTTCTCTACATAACTGGTCGGAGAAACGTGGGGAAAATGCCATAAAGGACACAGAAGATTTGGGACGTACACTTAATCAGTCTAAACAAACGGAAAGGATCAAACTAATTCAAACTACGTAACAGCAGGACACTCGGGGTGCACTTGGAGGAATGGGTACCACCTATACCCTCCCACCTAACACGACTAAAACACTGAGCAAAACGGGTGAGACAAGGCTCCTCCAGACTTGGGACACCAGGCAACGAAGCATCGTGATTGCTGAGAGATTCCCAATGAAGGAGGTCAGTGAGCCCGGTGGTTACCCCCAGATTTCCAGCTACAGTGCAATGAGGGGGACACCTGGGAGAATCCTGTGACCTTGAACTGAGGAGACAGATCCAAGAGTCCCCTCACACCACAGCTCACTAATTCTTCATGAATTGTTCACTCTTCTTTCCTGGTTTCCACTGCTATGTCTTCAAATTCGCTCACCTTTGCTTGTGCGATGTCTAAGTGCCATCATCCCACTGAGTATAGTTTTCATCCCAAACATCGACATTTTTTCACCTCTAGAAATTCAGACTAGGTCTTTTTTATAATTGTCATGTCTCTACTTAGGTATAGCATAGTTAAATCTTTCCTCTAGCATTTTGAGCATATGAAATAGTTGCAATAACTCTTTTCGTGTCCTGTCTACCAATTCTACTATTATTTGGATTAATTTTGATTCATCGAAAAGTCTCCTCACTATAGATATAACTTCCCTGCTTCTGTACAAAACTGATGATTTTTTAATTGGATGCCAAGCATTAAAATGTTTATCCCATTAAGTACTGGATAGCTGTGTATTGTTATAAATGTTCTTTAGTCTTGTTCTGGGATGCAGTCAAGCTATTTGGAAACAGGTTGACCTTTCTGAAGTTTGCTGTATTAGGTGGGACCAGAGCAGCATGGACTGCATTTTGCCATGTATAATGCACTCCTGTGTATAATGCACACCCACAATTTTGGCCCAAACTTTGAGGGGAAAAAAAATCTTTCATTTTAATTTTTTAATTCAAATGTTTGTTTATGTTTAGGTACTTGTTTTTTGTATTATAAAGCAATTTTAGCACTTATTTTTTAACATGATTCACATACGAAATATAAAACTAAAAGCAACAGAGAAACAAAAACTCATGCAGAGTCAATAGTTCAGTGGTTCCCTGAGGGTAAGGGGGGAGGGCGTGGGAGAGGAGGGAGGGGGCGACAAGCGTATGGTGATGGAAGAACGGCCCCCGGGTAGTAAGCACACAATGCAACACGAAGGCGATGGATTGTAGAATTGTACACCCGGAAACTATGTCATTTTTACTAATCAATGTCACTCCAATAAATTAAACAATAAAAAAATCGATTATCGTATTCCAGGGTATTATTTTGTGTGCGGATATCGTTATTGATGTCCGGAGTTACACTTTTAACTCATAAGCATAAATAAAAGGATTACATAGATACAAAATTAGTACTCCCATGTATAATACACAGCCCTATTTTTCCCTCACGAATTTGGGCCAAAAAGTGCACATAATACACGGCAAAATACAGTAATCTAGGGTCACGTGTCCCCGCTATTGAGGCAAATCCTTCTAGTTTCTGTCCCTGCTGCACTATGCATTATGGGTTCCACTCTGGATGTGGGAATGGGCACAGCGCTCAGTCCGTGCGAGTGGCAGAGATTTTTCCGTGTGATCTTCCCAGGTGTTTCTCTCCCTGGCCCCCAGGTGGTCTCTGCAAATGCATGATCCTACCAGGACCATGTGAGTACTTCAGGGGGGCCCTCGGAGGTCTTTGGAGCCAGTGCTTGCTCTTTCTCTCTTTTTTCTCTCCTAAAGTTAAATAGCATTACATTTAAAGCATATACCATAAACCCTTAAAAAACACACTAAAATGGCAAAACGAAGAGTTACAACTCAACAACAATGATAAAATGAAATCATAACAAATACTCCACTGACCCACAGAATTGCAGACACCTTAGGCGAATCTAATACAACAATATATAAAAGGATAATAAATCAGGAATAGGAACGCAAGCTTGGTTGAACGCCCCAAAATCAAAACCACTCCTTGTGTTAACAAACCAAAAAATATATATATACAAACCCTATATAATCTCCTTTCATACAGATAGGAAATTTGTTGAAAATTCACCTGGTGGTAATTTTATCCATAAACCAAACAAGGTTATAGAAAAGACTAGAGCGTCCTCGAGTGCCAAGGTCAGGTTGGTTAAAGACAGGCTGTGACATCACCCCCCGCCCCACGTCCACGCTGATCAGGCTCAGCACACGGAGGTCAGGACTGGAGCCCACCAGACGTGGCCGTCACCTTGGGCCCCGGCGCAGCCACGCTGCCCGACGTGCGTTGCGTCAGGCCCCGCTGCAGCGGACTGTGGAGTGGGGTGAGTCACTGCACCTCTCTCCTCTCCATCTCCCTCCGTGTTTCTCCCTCCCAGGTCGGCCACGGGGAAAGCGTTAGGCCAGATCCGGGGCCTCACCCCCAGGCATCCCCATGGGACTCGGGCAGCCGGTTTCCCAGCACCTCTACCAAGGACACGGCCGGGCTCTCCCTCCAGGCCCCACCGTCCCTCACAGAGGCTCCTGCCACCAGCCACCGCCGGAAGACGGGGGCGCAGCCATGCAGAAACCGCTGAGCGGTCTCAGGAAACCTTCAGACCTTTTGGAGGACAGGATACGGGACAACCTGCCTCTTCAAGCCAATGCTAGGACCTTCATCCAAATGCCACGGGACAACCCAGACCTATCAGGACATTCGCATCCATGATGGCCCCATCGCTGGGAGCGGACACTATCTTCACAGACGTTCTCGTAGCCCCCGCCCCAGGACTCCTCCTCTTTCTAGGGGCGCCATGAGCGGGCACCCTAGCGAAGCAGCGCAGAATTGGGCGAGATGGCAAGAAAACACCCGGATGACGACCTGGGAGGCCGAGGCAAGGTCATCTGAGGACCCCCAGGGAGGCTGTCCTTCGCTCAGAGGTGTGGCAGCGGCAGGGCGGTGCATCGCACACACACGTTGGGAAGAAGCCCAGACACAGGGCGTCCTGGGAGTCCAGCCTGTTCCCACACGCATGTCCCGTCCTGCTCCCCACTGTCACCCGGCCAGCCCTGTGACTGCAGGAGGCACTGGGGCCTAGAAACCAAGTTCACTGCTCCCACAGCCTGGGGGTGACATCACCCCAGTTCTGGCTCAGTGTGCAGAGGGACACCAGGGGCATCTCAATGAGCAGGACAGCCCACCCTGCTTGTTTTATAAGCTGTTGAATACCTGTCCCTGTCCCCAAGCCCTTACAGTCAGGTAGAGGACCCATCACCCCAGTGACGGAAAGTTCAGTTTCACCACAGGCAGCAGAGAATGGGGCACAGGCCATCCCGGTGTCAATCACACGGTAGAGGCTGGAGGAGGACCCTGCAGCATGGAGGCTTCCAGAAGGCCACGCACGGGCCGTCTGATCAGTCAGGGGAGCCAGTGCGGTTCCTGTAGCGACTCCCACCCCGGACGGCCCGGCCCGGCCTGCAGGGGCGAAGCCCGCCCCGGACGGCCCACCTCACTCACCTGCAGCCCAGCCAGCACGCCGCAGCCCGGGCCCAGGGGACAGCGGCGCCCAGGACCGGCCTCCTCACGTTTGTCTCCGTTTACCTTTCCACAGTGCCCGTGTCCCCGTGGTCACAGGGTCCTGCACGCGTCCCCCAGCTGACAGCACTCAGGAGCGCCTCCACGAAGCTCGTGCACACGACGCGTTGCCTTTTGAAGAACAAAGACGTTAAACCAAACGAGTAACAGTCGAAGGACGGATCTTGCACATCAGGACATGGGTAGGGGGAGTATTTCGGGTTCAGAAAGTGACAGGGGGTGCTCCCAAGACGCCGAGGTCCCACCGTAGGTGGCGGCACCCTCTGATTCCCAGGCCATTACCCCTCCTGGCACCAGGAGTATCACTGAGTAACAGCACAAGGAGACAGCCGAGGGCCCTTCCCCCGGTGCCAGCGTGACCTGTGGGCAGTGCCCACCCTCACCTGTAGGTTTTCCCAGCAGACGCTGCCCTGGCCAGACCACAGGTTCACCATGTGACCCTGGGATGGTCTCGTCCCCGCCCTGGCCCTGTTCTCCCATCTGTAAGACTAGGGGCTTGAAATAGGTGACCCCCTACGGCCACTTCCTCGCTGACATTCTGGTCACCTGGGTCTCTGAGCTGCAGGTAACATTTGTCCCTCGGTAAGAAAGCTGGTTCTCATTGTCCCCTGCCTGTCCCTCCCTGGTAACCTGCATACCCTCCCTCCTAAAGACGAGATTCTAGGGGTGTGCCTAAGGGTTCCTCTTTCGTTCTAGCCCTTTCTTTGCACGCCTGGGAGTGTAAGGACCTGGGCAGAAAGGAGAGACTCTCTCTAACGGGTCACTAAGGTGTTCTTGCTCCCGCTCTGGGGTAAAAAGAGAAAGGAAAGGAAGTCCCAGCGGCTGAACCCGAAAGCCTAACACGATCGGGTCCCCTCTGGAACAGACCGACAGTCCCGAGTCCACGCCAGCACGAGACACAGGAGCGAAGAGACGCCTGCTCCCCAGACACGTCCTGTGGCACATGGGAGGGAGCTCGGCAGGGGGCTTCGGGGGTCACACCAGGGGCTCCATTCACTGACCCCTGGAGCCCCTCCTGTTCTGGCACTCTTAGAGCTCGCTGGGCCCAGGCCGGGCCATCGGAGGTCTCTGAAATAGCTGTGATGCCACCTAGCATGCTTCTGCTCAGAGCCCCTGCCAGCCGAGGGCCCAGTTTCCAAGGCTGGATGCCCACGTGGGCCACAGTCTGCATTACCACCCACCCCTCTGAGCGCACACGGATCCCCACGACGGCCAGGTGAGGGGCCATTTCTGTGCTAACCGCACGATGTGGTCCGAGACGGAGAAGGAAACCGCAGACCTGCTCAGAAATCGGGGGCTGGGGCGCAGGCGTGCTCAGCCCCGAGGGCGGAGAAGAGCCCTGGCCACCGGGGGCCCAACCTGGACTGAGGACCCCTCATGCTGCGGGAAGGGCTGCTGACCCTGGGAGCCAGAGACCGGTGTGACCCCACCCAGAACTGGGCCCTGAAGTGGGGCAGCACCAGAACTCTTACACAGTCAGCCCGGCCTCAGCCCGCCTTTTCAAAGCCAAGGTCCCGGAAAAAGTGGGGACCCCCAGAGGAAAAAGTACACCCAGGACTCAGGACACTGGGTTCTGCCAGGTGTGCGACCTTGTCGCCGCGGTTGTCCCTGTCTCGGGGACTGCTTCCCCAGAGGACTCTGCCTATCTGACTCCATAGTCTCCTTCAACACAGTGCTCCCCTGACTGGGCACCTGGTCGACTCAGTCCCAGGGAGGCATGGGAAGCATGTCCCCCCCTAATTAGTGACCTTCTAACAGCGAGCAAACCCCGGGATGAGGACACGACGACAGAACTTGGGCTGCGGGAGCGAGCCTCCGGAGACAAAGCAAATGGGCGAAAGATGTCCTCGGACGAGAGGAAAAGACTTGACCTAGCGGAGACAGTGAACCTCACTGCTGGGCTGCGTCTGCCCCAGAGGCAGGTAGGAAGGCGGAGATGGTCGTGAGCCCAGAGGCCGCCCCTCCGGCGGACGACCCCAGGAATGGGCAGTGCAGCTCGCCCGCATCAGCCCTGCTGTCTGAGTGCCTGTTGGAGGCAAAGGGAATGGTGGCGCCCTGCCAGTGCCCCGGCTTGAGCGGGCAGGGGGAGGCAGGGTCCTGCAGACCAGACCTCACACGTAAGGGACACGGGACTGAAATCACACTGGGGCTGTCGCGTACGATGGAAGTTTAAAACTCAGTGCCTGTCGCCCAGTGGAGGGGGCTCCCTGGGAGGTCAAGCACAGACTGACGAGCCGTGCCGTGTGGGGCTGGTCCCGCCACGGGTCAAGGGCACAGCCGTGCCCCCGCCATCCTTCCTGCCTAGGATCCAGCACTAATGACCCTGTTTTCTAATATAACTATAGACCCCGACTCTCATGCACACCCACTATCCCACCTGAAGTTGGTTGCATTTTACTAACGAGCAAACCGAGGCCCAGAACGGTGAGCTTAGTCACGATCAGTCAGTCAGTCAGTGATCGGACTTGAACCCGGGTCTCCCGGGTCTGCGCCTGGGACTCTCCCCCCTGTGTCGGAGCTGCGGGGCTGAGCGCAGAGGAGCGAGGCGAGCCGGGGCGCAGGCATCTGTCAACTCCCCGTGGCGGGGCAGGGGGGCGGGGGGCTGGAGCCCACCGAGGCCCAGGCACCCAAGGCATGCTGGGAGCGTCTCCCCGCAAATCCGAGCGCACCACCAGCAAGCTCATTATCCAAGCTGGTTCCGTTCCATAATAGATGGAGCCCCTGGAGGGCCGGGCCTGGCGGGGCGGGGTGAGACAGGGAGCGAAGACTATGACGGGGTTTTAACCTTCGTCTTCTCTTTCCGGGCCCCTGGAACCGCGGCTCGACAAAATGGATCTGCGCAGACAATCATTTCTGCTGCATTACTTAATATATAGTTGCTCTCGGCAAGAGATATAATTGACTTGCTTAACTAATCAATCTTTCTATAAGCATAGCTGCTTTTCCTCTCCCACCGGGGGAGGGAGGCTGGGGCAGGGGGAGGGGAGAGAGATTGCAAGGAGCAAGCTTGGGCATGAATTACAGAGCTCTCACCCCCAGCCGAGGTGCCAGGGCCAGGGGCGAAGCTTCCCCGTGCAGTCTCCTTTTGGTCCGGCCGTGGCCTGCAGGGGCCTGGCGTCACGACTGCCCCCTACGACGTGGAGGCACACGTGTCCCCCAAAAGTCAAAGGACCCATGGCCCCCACCACCCGAAATCATTGTCAGCTGTCTTTGCAGTAACTTGCTGTATATTTAGAAAAAGGATTGTGTCTAATGACCTGAGACTTTGCTCTAATTAAGTAACGAAGCCACAGATAAAGGGTCAGCGGGGGTGAGCCCAACACACCCAGCCCCTCCCTGACACCACCCCTGCCGCCCCCCCGTCCCAGCCCACTTCCCATCTCTTCTCTTCCAGGGGGATGAGCTGCGTCCCCCAGCAAACTCCCCCCAAGTTCAGGCCCAGGTCACACTTAGACCCACTCACACTCATTAACACCCACCCCGATACTGTTGAATTTGGGGCCATCGCTCTAAATTTAGAGGAAATGGAGTTGGAAGATGACTCACAGAGCAGAGAGGGTGACTGAGTTAAAAAGACGATGGCCCCCAAGGGGCCAGCTGATGGAATAAACAACATCCCCCTTTTAACCTCCTCCCAGCACCCCACCCCCAATACATCCATCTTGTTCTTGAAGTTCGAGCTCAAGCATCCCCAAGCTGAGTGCGGTGGCCCCGGTCGGGCCTCCCACCCGTGTGCATCCAGCCGGACCCCTTAGAGGTTGTTATTATTTGTGTATGTGCCCATCTCCCCAACTCTACAAGGCACTTTGTGAAAGCAAGGACTTGGACGTGGACATCTGAGCTTCTTTAGTGCCTCGCACGTTGCCTGAAATGCAGTAGGCGCTCCATGCAGGATCGACATGGAATTATGAAGTCAAACACTCGAGTGTCTCTCTTTAAAACAACGGGTTCCTGTCACCCAGTAGGAGACCCGTCTTCGGCCTCAGTCAACACCTTCATCCATGGCATGGGTGCAGTTTGGAAAAAGGATCGTCACCTAATCTGCATGTGACAAGGTCTGAAAAGATTAGTTGCCCGGCAGACCCAGCCCCTGACTACTTGAGCGGGCTGGAGCACAAGCCAAAACCACACAGATGAAGTCCAGGCGTGTTAAGTGTCCAGCCCTCCATTTAGGCTCCAAGGACCCATCAGGCAAGTACAAGATAAAGGAGCTCTGTCTTGGCCGACATCCACGAGGAAAGGATCTTGGGGTTGGAGCTGACCACAAGCTCGATATGGTGGTGCAGCTTCTACGAAGAGAAATGACCCCGAACGGTACACCATTAGGAGGGGGAAACCAGGGCCCGTCTGCAGCCCGCCCCGCTGGGGCCACCTGGCCCCCCGAGCTACACTTCCACTTGCTGACGTCACAAACAGCAGAGGCGAGACTGGGGCATCAAGGAATCTAGAAACGGTGGCGACGACTCTGAGAGTGCCTGGGACAAATGACAGCTGGTTTCAAACGTGAGACAGGCTGCTCCCTGGAGGAGAGGACAGTCAAGATGGACCTGGCAGGAGTGAGGTTAACAAGGCAGGCTCGGGAGCTCTGGGTTCAAATCCCTGCTCTGCCATTTACCAAGTGGGTGACTTAGGGCAATTTCTTGACCCCTCTCTCACAGGGTGACCTTGAGCCAAGCTGCTTCATCTCCTTGAGCCTCAGTTTCTCTCCCTACAAAATGGGGGGCTGTGCTGATGGACCGCAAATGCCCCTTCCTGTTCAAACACAGTTTGCAAGAACCCTCACGGTCTTGGGTTAGTTCATTCTCCCAACAACCCAGGGAGGTAGGAGGGTTAACTCCCCCATGGCTTATGGAAGAGGAAACCTTCAGAGGGCTCAGTGACTGTCCCTAAGTCGCAGAGCTGCAGGACGCAGGAGAGAACCACCCCCACGCCGGCTGGACCCCAGAAGCTGGTGCGTTTCCCTTTCTCCACTCGCCGTCGTGCTCACCTCACATCCGGCACCCACCCACGCGTTCCCACCCCACGTCCCACGGCGTCTCCGCTCTGGGAAGGGGATGAGCTGGGTGGGGGCACGACAGCAGACAGAGACGGCGAAGGGGCAGGGCCAGAAGCTGGGAACTGATCCTCCCGGGAAAGCGGCTTCCTGGCCCCAGCAATAAAATTGATCAGGGGTGGACGCGATAAGTGCACATCATCATTTTGGCACATTAACGTTGAGCCTTCTCCTGCAAGTAGAGATGATTTTTATGGCATTGTTTATGGAGCTAAATATTCAGATGGATTCTCTTTGTCCTCTCCCAGGGCTCTTCTGGGAAGGAACAGACAAACACTCCCACCCAGGGGTGGGAAGCAGCTCTCCTGTCCCCCCTCTTCCCCAAGGGGAAGACAATGGCCGGATCTCCTGTCCCCTGCAAATCCCTCCCAAGGCCCCAGCCACGCCAGGGGCTGAGGCCCAAAGCCTCGGATATGCTCAATCCTCATCTGTTTGCTCCCCCGAAACTCAGAAGCCCGTGATTATGAACACAAGACAAAAACCAATAAAACAAAACAAACACAAGAGCAAGTGGCCGCAGAGCCATTCCGTGTTGACTGGGAAATCGGGCGCTTCTCCTGTCCCCCCCTTCCCCCAGTGGCTCATCCCTTGGTATAAATCTTCAGGCAGGTGTCCTCTCGTGAAAGCAGCCCTGACGAGCCCCCTCCTCCCGGGCAGGGGCGCTGCTGCTCACGCTCCTCGGGCCAGCTCCCAGCATCTGGCCACACCAGAACCCCATTCCCATCCCAGACCACTGACATCCCTCTGAGGTTTGGAGAGAACCCGAGAGGACACCCAGGCCAATGCCACCACCCACTGGCTGGACTAATGCACCCTCTGCCAACCTGGACACGTGCAGCCTCCGATCCCACTTACACACACTGAGGAAGGTTCTGGGGCCAGACAGACGCTCCTGCTCGTACAGGTTCCTGAAGCATATGAAATCTGAAGGGCATTCCTGCAGTAAAGCCAGCTCTCCTACTGTGTTCAGCCAAAAGTTCTCCAAACTTCTAAAACTGTGGGTTCCCTTCTTCCTGGAATGGAGTTGTTCTCCTGCCCCCCCCCCATCCCAACAGTGTTCATTTTATTAACGGATGGGTTCTTTGGCCCAGAAATCCTGCAGAAATCCGAAATAAAAACATCATTTTGCATCCAACCCAATACCACTTCTGCTCCTGGAGGGCGTGGGGCGTGGAGTGGAGGGGGAGGGGGGGGAGAGTCCCCCCCATTTCCCCAGCATCTCTTCTGCACCCCTTCCTTTCCAGGATGGACTAGATGAGTGGGGTGAGCCCTGCTGGGCTGGGGGGGGTTTCCTGGCAAACTCTGTTAGCAGGGCCACTTAATCATCCTCATTACTCCAGAAGCACCCCATTACGTTCCCCAGGGAGGGGTGCTGAGGAAAACAGCGCAGAGAAATCGAGAAGGGGCTGAGAAAGAGAAAACAGCGGCTGGCACCAGCGGGTGCCGCCTCCCCTTCCGCTGCTTACAAGGGCAAGAGAGAAAACAAACAGTGTCAGGTCCTGCCATTAGAAATGCAAAATTCATTAGGAACACATTGATTGCAAAGAATTGATTTGGTAGTGATTTGATTGTCAGGCCTTCAGTGCATCCAAGGAAAATTTTCATTATGACTCAGACTTCGTTAAGAAGAAAATAAGACAGGAAGGCGGTGGGACACGCCCATGCTGCTATAGTGCCTGCTGTTAGAAACCCACGCCTGGCCTGGGAGCTGTCCCCCAAAAGGACCACGTCTATTATCTTATTGGTGGTGGGGGAGGGGCCCCCGCTGGTGATGTGCCTGTCGCTTCCCTGAGGCCTGCAATCTGTGTACTTTGCAGAGCTGTGGGGCATGATGCCAGCTCACGGGCTCAATGGGGTACTTTCCTTGTTGCAGCCCCACTAGGGGAGACCCGGTTCCAGCCTGAGCATCCCTTCACTGTGCCCAGCTGCCTCATTCCCTGCACCGAGGTTACACAGTCACGGCCAGGCAACAGGTGCTCAGGTACCAAGGATGCCCAGCTTCCCATTCCTGCAGGAGCTCTGCTCAGTCGCCCGAGGCCCCGCCCACCCAGCCCAAGGCCCCGCCCACCTGACCCCCGAGGCCCCGCCCACCCAGCCCAAGGCCCTGCCCACCCGACCCCCGAGGCCCTGCCCGTCCACAAGGCCCCGCCCACCTGGCACAGGCCCCGCCCCCTGTGAATCACTCTGCTGCCACCTCCTTGCTCCTTTGGTCCCTGGAAAAGCCAGGGCCTCTCTGTTTGGGATCCTCGTATAGTCCCTGGAGAGTCTGCTCTTGACTTCGCCCTGCTCACCAACACAGAAGCGCTAGGAAGGCCTTGGCTCTTCTCGGTCCCACCTTTGCAGCCCCTGATAGAAGCTGGGCTCCTCCATGACTCAACAAACGGCTCTCCGTCCACTCAGACCGCGCGGACGGGTCCCCTCTTATTTTCTGAGCGGTTCTGTCCCGCAGGCTCTGTCTCCACCGCCGTGGGCTCTGCACCTCCCACCCTCCTGCCTCCGTCCCTGCTGCCACCTCCATGCGCCTGACCCTCTTCGTCCCCTCTCTCTGCTCCTTCACAAACTCCAGCCCCTCACTTTTCTCAGCTGTGCTCCCTTCATCCCTGGACAACTGGCCAAGTGCAGGGTCTCCTCCGTCGCTCAGCCCGAACGCCCTCTCCCTGTACCAAACGTCTTGGCCTCCTGCTCTACATCCTCATCTGTAAAATGAGCATAATCTTCACAAGACGCCTCCGTGCCTCCGAGGTGTAAGTGCTTTGCAAACTGAAAGGCCTCAGCTTGGGGGAGACCAAGCAGGGGATGAAACCATCCCCACTGACCTGGGTTGCAGCAATAGAACCCACCCCTGCAGCTCAGGGGGCTGGGGTGCAGGAGGCACCCTGCATCAGGACCACCTGGGGAGATGAAGGGGTCACAAGCTGGGAGAGGGTTTGAGGTCAGGAAATCAACTGTGAGCTCCCGGCCACCGAACGTCATATTGATCAGTCGTCCAAGGGCCAAGGTGTGTGAGCAGAGGTGATTGTCCCCGCATTCTCACGTGATGACTCCCAGGCATCCCGAGTAAGAGCCAGAATGGCTGTCAGGAGTGCTACTGATTCTATGACACAGCACGGGAATTGTCACCATGGCTACTCAGCCTTTCCCTCCGGGGTTAGGCCACTCCAGGTAATCAAAGGGACCCCAATCTACAGTGGCCTGTGATTTAGAGACAATTTCAGTGAGAAGGGATTGGGGAGGTTTTTCGTAAGGCTCATGTCCGGGCCAGGAAGCGGCGCGTATTCATTAAGGTAATGCTAGCTGTTGTGCTAAATACACAGAGTCTCGGTGGTTTAATCCAAAAGAATTTTTATTTCTTCCTCTCACGGGGAAGTGCTCTGCTTCACAGAGTCATTCAAGGACCCAGACTGATAAAAAAAAAAAAAAAAAAAAAACTTTGCCACCATCAACATGTGTGTGCCCCCTGGTCACCCTGGGCGCTGACGTCCAGCCGGCCAATGGGGGACGACGGAGAGAATACGCACCTGGGAGGCTACAGTGAACGGGGCCTGGGACTGGCACGTGTCCATCACGTCCACTCATGTCCCGTGCTCAGAACTCGGTCACATGGCCCATGTAGATGCAAGGGGTAATGGAAAAGCGGTCCCTGTCTACACAGGGACGTTCCCGTGACAACTACACTCTGTGGAGGGGACACAGGAATCTTTGGTGAACTACTGCCCCCAGGAAGCCCGGTGTACACAGGGGACAGAGAGCTGGGCCAGGAGTCCAGGCATAAATGTGCAGCCTACAATAAGGCCTTTTCCGCCCCGGCCTCAGCATGTCACCCCTACAATCGGGGGGCTGGACCGGGTGGTCTCAGCAGGCTTTGACCGTGATGCCAAAGTTGAGGTTGTCCCATGGGATCAGAGCACTTAGCGGAGCCCACGGAAAGTTCTGCCCAGCGAGAGCTGCCCTCCTGGGCATCTGAGAAGATTGTACCAGGCCACAATCTCACTCTCAACCTGACATCACACAAACAGGACCCCAGAGAGGCTGGACACTGAACAGTCCGCACAGGGACAGGAAGCATTAAAGGTCACATTATCGGAGCCTGCGTGGGGGTCCAAGTGACCTTTCCTTGAGAGGACAGACACGGGCTGTCCATTAAGGGACCCATGAAGCCAACAGCTCCAGGAGCAGGGCTGACCCCCTGAGGCCCCAAGGATTGAGCAGAAGGGCTCAGGCTGCCCAAGTCACAAAGGCAGAAAGGCCAGTGCGCCTCGTTTCTTTAAATTGGCTGTGCCGACAATGAAGTTAGAAACCCAGCAAACCTAACACACCGTCACGTGTAAAGCACACCCCAATTCCAGAAAGGTGACAACGTGCGTGTCTCACAAAAAGAGAGGAAAGACAGGAATATTTGGGTCACTATCTGCTTCTCGTGTCTACTTTTCACTTGCTTCAGAAATCGGTGGGAAAAGGGAGGCAGCGAACTATGACCCTCAGCTCCCCAGACATCCCCACATCTCCGCGTCCCGTCACCCATCTGTGGGCCACCGAGGGTGTCCACTGAGCTCTGAGGACCTGCATTTGTGCGTGCGAATCGCCGAGCGTGCGATGCCTGCGTGTACAGGCGTTTTTCCGTGGATGTGAAGGCTTTCGTGGGGGCCTTCGTCGTCGGTAGGTGCCGTCTCTGTGTGTGACTGTGAATTACGACCCGAGACGCCCCACCCATCACCCTGAGAAGGCCACCAGCTATAAACCAAGAGAGACGAGAGGACAGCCGCCTCCCTTTCTGAACCCTTCGCTCTCCTTGCGCTCCCCCGGGGGCCCCTCCGGAGACAGCCCCGCCCCACCTGTCTGGGAGCCAGGCGCAGAGCAATCTAGCAATTAGTAGTGATGCCGTCTTTGTGACAAGCCATCATTCACCAGGACAAAGAAGGAGCTGGGCAGGGGGGCGGGAAGAGGGGGTCTGAGGGCCAGGAACAGGCGAGTGGGACACTGCTCCCCCACATCTCTGCATGGGGTGGGAGTTTGGGACTCTCCAGAGGACAGCTGGCCCTTGGTCCCCTCCCCACCCCCACCTCTACTCTCCATCCTCTCCTGCCCCCTCCCTCTCCCTGGCCCCTGGCTGCCCAGGTGGCCTCACTTCCACGCTGGCAAAGGGAATGAGATGGATCAGGCACAGAGGAGCCCAGACCCGGCCTGTGGCTCAGGGCAGGAGCGCGGGCATGGCTGACGGGGACACCTGCGCGTGCCTGTCCTCTGCCCCTCCACGCGGCAGGACACACAGTTCGCAGAACAGAGCTGGTGTGCCACTGCCTTAGCCAATGAGCTTCTACAGCACACGCCTCAGCACCCTGCCCCGCACTGGCTCTCAGCCACGCTCCCTGCAGACAAATGGGTCTTAACCCCTCCCCCATTCCTGGAGGCTTCCCGGATACCAGGAATGGTGACAAGAGAACACAAGGTCCAGAAGACATGGCCCCTTCCCTCGAGGAGGCTAACCCAACAGGAAGGAAACGAGATCCCCACAAACAACTTTCAAAAATGGTACAGCGAGAAACTGCCATGCGAGAGGCCAGCAAGTGCCACCAGAGATGACAGACCGCTGCGTGGGGACTTGGGAAATGCTCCCGAGAGACAGAACACCCGGACTGAAACACGCAGCACGGAGAAATAAGGCATTCCAAGAGCAGAAGATGCCACAGGGGCATTTGGGGTCCAGGACATCATGAAGATGAGGAGGCCACATCGGGGATGACACCCACAAATGTTCACGTCACTTTGCAGCCTTTGCTCCTGGGCCCAGACTCGGCCACAATGCTCACTGCCGCCTGACCAAGGCCGGGCCGCTCCACCTGCCCCACGTCACTCCCCGGAATCGCTAAAACACAGGGGTGACCCACCTGCCCCCCCACACCAGCCAGCATCGTGGTACGGAAGGGGAAAGGTCTTTGGTCTTAGGTCTTTTGGCTCAGTCACAGGGCGGGTTGAGATGAGAAGACATTAAAAGAAAAGAGGAGAAAAGCTAAAACTTTGACTCTGTATAATACAGCGTTCAAAGCTCTTTCATATACATTATCTTGCGGTGGCAAGAAAGGTACTATCGACCGCATCGCAGAGATGCCACCTGGACTCGAAGAGGTGCGGGGGAAGGGGTCACCTGACTGGCCTTGGCCCTGGTCTCTGCGCCCCACAGTGCCTGGAAGGGCTCCCGGGGACCCATTTTGAGCCCACTGGAGAGGAAGCAGGTGACCTGCCCTGAGGATGTGCCTTTCCACCAGTCGTCCAGAAGGACGGGAGGGGCCAGGGGCCCAGGCCAGCCCATGACCTGAGAGTCGTCCCAAAGCCCAGACACGGCGTTTCATTCCAGCAGGAGCCCCACCCTGCCCTGTCGGCAAACCTTCCAGGCTCTCCTGAGAATGTGACCCCAGCACTGTCTCCAGCTGTGTGCCCACTGGGGGTACAGCCCAGGGATGCTGCTCACCAGATGGCAGAGGACCCCGGCAGAGCAAAGCCGGGCCTCCACGGTCTGGGCCAACCCAGCCTCCCACTACCCGGCCCCGACCGTCTTTTCCTCCTGCAACACCAGCACGCTCACCACTCACCCCCAAACTCACCTGCACTCCCTCTCCAGTCCCTCCACCTAACACATCCCTGCTTGTCTCCCCGCTGACCTCCAAGAGGTCTTCCTCCTCCTCCTCCTCCCACTCGGATCACTTCCTACCTCCGTGCTGCACATCTCCTGGCCCATTGGGTGGCAGGGTGGGCCACAGGCCACCCCGGGACCGGCCGCCTGTGTCCTGGCAACGCCCCACTCCCCAGCACACACACATGCGCACACGCACACAGTCGTCACGTGGTCCATATGCATCGCACATCGTTCCGTCAGGTCACAGTGCTGACCCTGACACAGGACCACCAGGGCAGGACGGGGATGAGACCTGGCTGGGACTTAGCTGCACACAGAGCCCTGCAGAACTGAACCCCCTGGGAAACCCCCATGAGCACCCCCTTTCTGCGTCAGGACTTCCAAGAGAAAGAAAGACCCTAAGGACCATTCAGACCCCCCCAAAATGTCAACATCGCTGAAAGAGGTCTCCACTGGCCTAGAAATCTGCAGGCCGCCTGCCCTTGTGGAAAGACAATAAATAGAACAGTGAGACCCATTTGAAGGCACTTGTGAGACAGCAGAGCTTCAAGAACTTGACTTTGATGAGTCGGAAAGGCCTGAGCGTGAGTTTCCTCTTGGGCCCGGGATTGTTTACCGTGCGGTGTCCACAAGCTTGAAGGTTTCAAATGACCCTCCACGTCCTCCAAGTCTAGACCAGGCTCCTAGAAGCCAGAAGGCCCCCCGTCTGCCCTGGGCCAAACCCCCACACCCCGGAGGGGCCCTGTGGGTCAGGGACTGGGGGGTGGCACAAGCCCAGGCTTGAGCCCTTCCTTGGGGGTACACAGGGAAAGGGGGAATCACAAGGTATGGAGGGCTGTGAGCTGCAGCCATGGAGGCCTGTGGGCACCCCCTGACCAAAGTCCCGGCCCCAGAATCTGGGTCTGCCCCCCACGTGCCTGGTGCTACATCTCTTCCTCTCTGTGAGGCTCTTGGTCAGAAACAGGCACCCCCACGGTGCGTTTGGACCCCACGTGGGCACACGCTCTGAGAAGGCGCTGCCACCGTAGGTCCCCGAGCTCCTGCCCGGCTCTGTCCTCCCCAGCTCACCCCAAGCCTAGGCCATCTGGACCGCCTTCTGCAAGGACCCAGCTCCCTCTCGGCGGTCAGCACCCCTGTGCCCAAGGCCTGGCCATGAAGCTCACTGTGGGGTCCTGAGGACTTTCTCCTCCTTCCGGAAACTCAGATCTTGCTGGGGGAGGGGAGGCAGCTCCGTCTCCACCTCTTGGGCCCCATGAATTGTTGACAACAGGGCCACCAAAGTCGTCACCATTGTTGAGCACTTGATGCGCACCCTCCTACCTGACACAGCCTCCCCTAAGGGTGACAGGAAGAGGAAGCTTCAAAAGATGCCCTCGTCCGCGGCTGTCTTGGCCATGCCACCCGCCCCACAGGCCCCCGGGCTCCGCAGCCGGATCATCCCAACTCAGCAACAGGGAGGCGCAGGCCCAGGAAGGGGAGGGGACTCGCGGGGACCACTGCTAATATGGGGCGCGGGCCCACCCCTGGACGGCCCTGCCTCCCTGCGCTCTCTGCCACCTCCTCGAGGCTGGGTGGCCTTCTGCAAAGCCACCTCCTCAGGCCGGGTGGCCTTCTGCAAAGCCACCTCCTCGAGGCCGGGTGGCCTTTTGCAAAGCGGGGCTCACACTCACGCTGAGGAACCGGACGCGGACAACAGCCACCCGTCTCCCTCCGCCCCGCCCACGGAGCGCAGCTGGACACTCTTGGGCTCTGGGAAGCGGTGCCTTCGAGGACGCCCCCGCGGACCCCGGTTCCACAGGAGAAACGCGCAGCGAGCGCTGTGCTGCTCCTGCCCCGAGGGCCACCGGCCCAGAGGTGGCTTTTCTGTCTGCCTGTCGGGGGCGCTGCTGAGACCGACGGGGCGCCTGGAGGCCCCCCTTCTGGCTGGCTGGCTGCCTGCTCACCCACCTGGGCCCCGCTATTCCCTCTGCTCTGACCCCGGCTGGAAGCAAAGCCATGGGAGCTGGAAGGCACGAGCAGTAGGCTACCCCCACGTACAGCAGCACCAGAGAGGGGTCGCGTCCTCCTGAGAGTTGCACAGCCCGTCCGTCGTTAGCGGAGTCGGGCTAGAAGCCACTAGACTCCATGCATGGATGCCCCATGCCACCCTGGGCTGCCCAGCACTTACTGTCCCTCCGCAGTGTGGGACTCGCACCAAGCAGGATGCCACCTGCCCACAGGTCAGGACAGGTGGCGGGATGCTCTGTGGGGAGCTGGGTGTCACCGAGGGACTCCGATCCCCACGCTGGGCTCCTTCGGGACACGTGTGCTGACCACCGGCTGTGCGCTGGCTCCGTGCCAGGACTGGGGTGCAGGAACCAGGACACCGCCCCGCGCCCCGGGAGCTCACAGCTGTGGCGGCGACCGTGGACACTGGGGCGCTCTGGGCTTGCCCTTCTGTGGTGTCCACGTCACCACGACAGCAAGCAGCCCTGGGTCAGAGGTCGTGACCCGTCGTGGGTACCTGGCCCATACTGAAGCTTATTATTTTTTCTAATTTTGAAATAGTATCCGACAGTCAAATCTCAGAGTTCTCACTAACGTCAGGTCTCTGGCTTCTCAGGGTGAACCCAGGCGACCCAGTAACGCCACGCCCCGCGTGCACGCACTGACCTCCGTCCCTAGCGGCACCGCGGCCCGGGCCCGTTGCAAACGCTGGGGCTGCTGAGGGCCGACTCCGCTCGGGAGCACGGGCTCTTCGCGAGCCCGCAGTCGGCTGGCCCGGCCCCCTGGCCACGGGCTCGCCCTCTCCCCAGACCACTGTCATTTCGGACCTCTGCCGGGCCCCCGAGTTCGGGCCCTCCTCGCCGGACCGGCCGGTCAGAAAGGGCAGAGGCTGCAGCAGGGTGGCCAGATGCCAGCGATCGCGGAGGGGGCGAGGGCCTTGGCCTGCTGCGCTCCGTGTCTGCGTGACTCCTGACACGTGTCCCCTCTCTTCTTTAGTTTAAAGACGAGAATAAAGGTGACCAGAGGGACTTGTGAGTGACAGTCCGGCAAGGTGAAGGCAGGGTGAAGGGAACAAGAGTGAGCTAGAGCTGTGGCTCCGGGAAAGGTCAGAGAAAGGGAAAGGGACACGGAGAGGCTGCCACACCGGGGGGCGGGGGACCCGGACATGAGCCAAGGGGGCTTTCGAACGTTGCGCTGTGTACTGGGAATGGGGACCCCTCGGCGGTTTTCTGAGGGGCTTCGTCAAAGATTTAAAGGACTTTGCAATGCCCGGAATGTGACAGTGCAGGCGGGTGTGCGGAGAGGCTGCCAAGGAAGCAGTTAAGTGCGGTGACAGGGACCTACAGGGCTCCCAGGGGGCCCCGCCCTGACCTGGGAGTCTAGAAAGGCTCCAGGGAGAAACGCTTTAAAGCAAAATGTGGGTGAGTCCGTGTTCGGCCAACGCAAGGAGAAAGCGAGGCGGGAAGGAGGGCACGGAACGTTCTGGGCCGTGAGAGCAGCCTTGGCAGGGCGTGGAGGGCAGACTACAGGGTGCAGGTCAGTCGGCCCGTGGTAGGAACGTAAGGAGCAGGGGGGCTGCGGGGGG
>PVJL010013184.1:0-33466 GCA_004026885.1 Lyroderma lyra
GGGGTGGGGCGAGGGGGTGGGGCGGGCCCTTCAGTTTTAGATGTCGGCGTCGTCGGGGCAAGGCAGGCGGAAGACGCAGCCGAGGGCTGTCCCACGTGACCCTGCTCCTCTCCCTCGCCCTGCTTTGCGGCGGGCACCGTGCATTGGTTGGCATTGTCAACAACAGAAACACAGGGCAAGGGGGTGTGTCGTCCCCAGAGGCATCGTTTTGGGCCACAGGCATTTGAGACTTTACAAAACGCGAAGTGACTTCCCGTGGAACGCCTGTATTTGCCGTGTACTGTCTTGGTATTGGTCTAAAAAGGAAAACAACTAAATGGATCGAGTATTTTGGAAAAGAAAAGCCCGCAGGCTCCCCCTTGGTGCCGGCCTCCCGAGTTTGGGCTGAGCCCCCGGGACGCTAAGGGGGCGGTCGCAGAGGGGTGAGGCCGGGCGGCGCCGTTACCTGACACGAAGAGCCGCGCGCTGTTGCTCTGCCTGGTCTCCCCGGTGTATCGGTGTCGCGTGATGCAGCGGTAGTTATACAACCCATCTTCGTTCTGTACATCTTTAATATACAAGGCTCCCGTGGATGTGATGAGAAATCTAGATCCTGAAATAGAGGGAGACGGGGACCCAATCAGAACAGAACAAAAGCAACCCAGTCACGTAAGAGTCGTCGGGGAGCGCTTTTTCACCCGAAGGAACCCGCACCCGGGCTGGTGGAAGGTGGGCAGATCCGAGCTGCTCTACCTCGCATAGCCCAAAGCGGAGGTGTCTGTGGGCACATCACGCTACACCGGGGGCCACAAACGTGTACACGCATTTAACAGGTGTGGTGTCTGCACCACTTTCCGAAGCTGAGTGGAACTACGGCAGCAACGTGCACTGTGACGTGCGCTCCAAAGGGGGCGTTCCTCAAACGAACGCTGGCGTCCCCCTGCGACAGGCAGGACAGTCACAGAAAAACGCAGAAGCGCGGTTGTCGGTCAAGGGGCGCAAGACCGCTTTGAAGTGGTGTGGGAAATTCGAGAACGTTGTGGAAGTACGGCGACGAGGACGCGTGAGTGTGCAGCAGGACCGCCCCGCGCCTGCCAGCTGCACGCACGCGTGACAAGTTGGACACGCGTGGCTGGTGGCACTGCGGGAAGACACCGCAACCGCACGCGCGGCGGCGCAAGTGGGCACGCGGGTCCGCGCTGCCCAGGCCCTAGTTCGCCGTCATGGGAAGTGCCCGGACGCGATGGTGACCACTGTGATGACTTCATCTTTGTCAGCGGTATGTAGCGGGCATCAGCGCCTCAATGCAGTGTTGTCATTTCTTAAACTGTGTGCCCATCTTTGGCACCTTCTGTATATACTTGGGAAATGGGACATTATACATTAAATTCAGGTCTGGGGCCAGAGAGCTGCACGGAACGGGTCGTGGCGCTCCCGCAGGTTTTCTTTGACCGCCGCCTAGAATGTGACAAATGAAGGGAGTATTCACTGCCTTGTCTAAGTTTCTACCTCACATGAGCATCCCTGTTTGCCTCACTTTGAGGTATTTCAATAAATGCACAAAATAAAGCCACAAAGTAGTCCACCGACTTCCCAGAAAGTCCCTCTGAGTCTCTCACAACAGGACGCAGCGCGCCCGCTGCCTGCTCCGGGGGCTCGGGCCCTCGCACGTCCGTGCTGTTTCCTAATCACCACTCACATCACGGGCAGAAGCGTCTGCGCCCCGGGGCCGTCGAAGGCCACGCCAGTCACGCCTGCGTCTCAGCACAGGTGCGGTGTACCCCGGTGACAGCTCGAGCTCGACGGAGCTGGCCAACACTCCGAGATGGAGCATCAGCGTTGCTTTCAGAAGGGTGAGGCTGACCCTTTCTTTGAAAAGGTCACCAAGTGTGGAGAGCTCACTGACCGGGTATGACTTGGTGGTAAGCCAACAGGAGGCCAAAGGGCAAGGCCCCAGGTGCGCGGCTGCACCCACGGGGTGGCGCGGTCCCCTCACTGCCACCGGGGGACTCCTTTCGGTGCAATGTTTCTGCATCTGCTGCAACGCGTCCCGAGAGAGAAGGCGATTTTGTTTCTTTGAGCACAGAGTCAAGTGCCAAAAATTCGCCTTATTTTACCGTTTGGTTCCCTTACCTGCATTTGAAACTTTCTGTGCTGTATTTCGATCAGAATTTACTAGAGAACTTGACTCCACCGATCACGGGTCTCAAACATTTATGTTGCTAAGACAACGCCTACAGCCCTTGGCCACTTCTTGTAAGAATTGCACTTTATTCACAGATCAGTTCTCAAATAAAATAAAAACAGCTCATGGTTCCTTCTGCACGATGACACCAATTCAAAGGAAAGTGGGTAAGAAAAAAAATAGTCCCAAGACAAAGACAGACCTAGTGCAAACTTCTCGAAAGAACACAAATTAAAAATAGTATCAAATACCTTTCAATGAGACGTCGCTTTTTAAACAGTCCGTGTCGCGGCTTACTGTCACGCGCGCCGTGAGCACGCTCAGTGTCGGAGCCGCGGGGAGAGCGAAAGCTGCACGTTCTAGTGTCGTTGCTGGCGCATCGCGGGCCTCTCTCACCGCACTTACCGCGCACAATCGAACTGTTTTTGCTCTTTCGCTGTATTTTGCATACTTACAGAATGCTTTAATACCCACTTCCTTTAAAGTACAGATGACGAAGGACTCAAAGATTAGGCTCGTCACTTCCATCACCTTCCTCACGTGGAGCACTTTCACCGGGAGTGACACGCCCTCGGCAGGGGCAGGGTGAGTGGGGAGCGTTCTGTGGAGGCTCCCGGCCGTGCGTGGTGGGGGTGGGGCGGGGAGCACAGCGCGCGGCCACTCACCCGTGGTCCCCGGGGGCTGCGATCTCCGGGCCCGTGGAGGGCCATCACCCGCTTTGCTCCTGAACAGCTGGCTCTGTCTTCACTCACCCAGCATGCTAAGTGAGACTCTGAAGTCATTCATTTCAGAATGACGTGAACCTTGTCTGTCCTGAGTGTTTTCTGAGGTGCTCACAGGAAGCGCGGAGGTGCGGATGGAACTCCGGGGCTTAACCTGAACTGTCTCTGCTGAGCCCTTCACTTGTCACTGAAACCCATCTCAAAATCAATCAATGTTTTAAAACGTACGGTGAGGATGAAGAAGAGAAGACTTTGATTAGGGGAGGGCCACGAAGGCCCAGGGTCCCTGGGTACAGTCTGAACCCTGGAGACTCATGAAACTGTCAGGGGACAAGAAGGACACTGCCGTACGTTACATCCTTAAATGGGATAGATGGATGTACTTCCACTAAAATAGGGAAAGAGTAAAAGACAAAAATATTGATATCAACATTGATACTAATAAACAGCACACACACACACACACACACTCTCTCACACACACACGTACACGCACACTCTCACACACACGTACACGCACACTCTCACACACACACGTACACGCACACACTGTCACACACACGTACACGCACACACACTCACACACACGTACACGCACACACTCTGTCACACACACGTACACTCACACACACGTACACGCACACACGCTCTCACACACACGTACACGCACACACACTCACACGCACACACTCTGTCACACACACGTACACGCACACACACGTACACGCACACCTTTACTACCCAGAACTGTCTGGAACATGTATCTGTGCAAAGTCACAACTTTGCAGTAACTGCATTTCCCTTGGAGAACTATTAGCACTTTAGACGGCAGCATTTCTAAAGCATCACACACGTTCTGTCGTGTGAAACACGCTGCACATCCGTCGCCAGGGCCCTGGTGAGAGAGGTCTGGGTTCAGGTCGTCACTGTGGGTCCTGGTTGCTGACCTCGGCTGCTGGGTTACAGAGACACATCTCAGAAGTTACCTTGGCTTCTCGGCATTCACTACGTGGTCCCCGGGGGTGTGAGCCCCCGGTTCTGTCCTCAATAGTTTCTCTGCGCCCCCTTTCACTGCCAAGCGATTAGCTGCGCTTCTCTCTGCTGTCGACACCCCTGCCAGCACGCTCATGATGTGACAGTACGCCGAGAAGCAGAAACCAGACGAACGTCACATAGACAAAGAATAAATGGGTGACACGTAAGTGCTGCAGTGCTCCTCCAACGTGAGTTGACACGAGCTTGAACGTTAGCGCCACTAAATAAAGCCACAGGTTGGCACCAGCTCCGCCAGCCTGGCTACGCTAGTGGGATCGACGGTCCTATCCAGAGACGTAAAACGACCCAACGGGCATTTGCACAGTTAGGGGTGCTGCGGGGAGCCACACGCTGCATTCCTCAGGCAGAAGCTGCACGCCTCCCAGGGAGGGAGGGGCTGTGGGCAGAGCGGCCGTCCGCTCCCTCGGAAGCCCCTCCTGTAGCGGGAACTTGGGGACCGCCCCCACGATCACGGCCGTGCCGTGGGGGTAGGAGATTGCCCGCGTCCCCACCTCGGACGCGTGCTCTGAAGTGCTGCCAAACCACTCGCCTTCCAGCCCGCATGCCTCATCCCGCGGGCCCACGGTGAGGCCCGAGGCGTCCACCTCCCTCCCTCTCCACTGCACCCCCAGGTGGCAGGGCGCAGCCTCGTAACACCCCGTTCACTCAGCACCCGCATTTGCACAGGGGACCACGGAGATCGCGTAGGCGACACCGTCACACACGGTGGGCCGCGATGGCTCAGGCTTCGACCGTAACTCCAGGCGTCGGCCCCGCACTCTCTGCCTCGCCCGCCGGGCCCCGCCGCCCGGGCCTTCCGTTCGCTCTACCCGGGGGCCCTGAGCGCAGATCTGCACCTGGATGCACCTTCCGTCACCTGGGTCTCAGCGCCGGAGTCAGCCTTCCAGCAACGGTGCCCAGGTTCACCACGTTCATGGTCACTGGCGCTGCCAGGCTGGCCGGAGGACAGAAACCAGCGGTGCTGTCCTCTTTCAAACGGGACGTCCGGTCGGCCTACGGACACCTTGAACTTGGCCCAGCGGGACTAGGCGGCCCGCCCGGACCACTGTGGATGAGACAGTGCCGCTGTTTTCTGCCCTGTCCAACACGGGACGTCCAGAGCACCTGACGTCATCACGTGGACGTGAAGTTGCCTTGCTAGAAGAGCAGGAGCTTGATCTGCCTTGCTCAACTCTTCCTCCTCATTGCGCAGATCGTGCTTGGCCGCGCCATCTGAAAACACTTGTTAAGGAGGCAGACAGATGGAACGTCTGTCATCGCCCGTGTACAGAATGTTTGTGCTTAAGTCTGGGGGGACGGAAGCAAGCTAACGGGGCTCTTGTTCGAATCCAACACGAGTCTCCTCACGTCCCAGACATCAAACACGAGCAGTGTGCCTCTAGGAGCGACTATAATATGCGCTTGTGTAGCGACAAGCGTATTTTAGGCTGTGGTGTTAATGAGTCTTTCATTATGCTGTCTGTCTCTTTCCCGTTCAGCAGGCTGTTAGATCTTCAGTAGAGACACTATTATTTTCAGGAAGATTTTAAAAGCATATTTGATTTTTTCACTTAGTCAGAAATATATCTTAGGGGGCTTTTCGCCTTCGCAATCTGAAGTGAGCTCATAGTCATTAAAAGAACAGATGGTTCTCCTAATAAGATGCCACACGGCAGTGCAATACCATGAAACTTGCATCAGCTGTGCCTGCCACGTCCCACCGACAGCCATGCGGCGTGATGAAACCAAGCCTGCTCCTGATCAGATGTCGTAGCAGGTTCCGAAAAATCGGAGGAACACAAGAGCCCAATCCAAGTCCTACGTGTCCAGCCCTAGAAATCAGATGAGCGTCTGAACGAACGGCTTACATTTCCTAGTTTGAAGTTTGAATTAGGATGAACTGAAAGTGAAGAAATGGAAGAAATAGGTAATATACGATAATTTTAAAGTTATCAATTTATCTTAACTCAGATGTGGATTGGAATGGAGTTTAAGTGACTCCGTTGGGCTCTGAGGCATGTCTGCTCCGTGATGGGACGTGTGGGTATCAAGCCCTGGTTGGACACAGGCAGGAAGTGACTGCAGGCATTCTTGAGAACTGAATGGCCTGATAAAACTGATGGGTTGCAAGCTGTATATGGTAGAGAGAAAGGAGTGAACCCTTAAGATAAGATGTCTAACCTGGTGTCATGGGTTGAATTTGGTCTCTTCCAAAATTCCTAAGTTAAATAATAACCTCCAGGACCTCAGAATGTGACCTTACTTGGAAATGGAGTCATTGTAGATGGAATTAGTTAAGATGAGGTCATACTGGAGGGTGAGTCCTACTCCAAGGTGATGGTTATCCATATAAAACTTTGGACACAGGGATATTCGGGCATTAATAATACGTATTGTGCGCTTAGTATGAGCCACTATTTCTCTAACTGTCCTATGTTTTGGTCCATTTAGTTCTCACAATGACCCCCCCGCCCAAGGCTGTTATTATGCCCATATTTCACAGATGGGGAAAGTCAGGGACAGAGGGTAAGTGAGGTGCCTATGTCCATGTGATCACACAGATTGCAGCCAGCGTGACGCCCTGGCATTCTGGCTGGGAGTTTACTCCTCACTCACTTTGCTCCCAAGCGCTAGGTCATGGCCGGAGTGTGAGAAGCAAGGCCAGGGCCAAGTGCATGGAACAGTGGTGTGGAACAGAACTGATGTGCACAGAAACACGGAATCTAAAAACTCAACAGAACTTGTCTGGGGAGAAGCTCTCCCCAAGTGCTGAGTCTGAGGGACCCATAGGACTAAGAGAGAAGTGACAGAGCTAAGAAGTTGGGGGACGATGTCTCTATTTTAGGAAAGTCCAGAGTTCAACCCTGAACAGCCTGGGCCACTTAGAGTACGTGATGAAAGTAGAGCTGGAGGCACAGTTTTGAGGACTATGCACATCAAGGAACCTTCTATAGCAACTGGTACCCAGGAACCCCCTTGGTGGGGGGAGAAGGAAGAGGACTCGTAAGAGACATGGCAACAGAGAGAGAAACAGAGTCCCTGGAAGGTGCGGGATTATGAAAGTAGAAGCAGAGGAGAGTTCTAGAAAGGATGGTAAGAACATCCCAGCTTTGCATATTCCTATCAGCGCAACCTAGGACAGAAGCTTAACCTAAAAGAGCCTCAGTTTCCTCTTCTGTCCCCTGGCCAATATTACCTTCTTGCAGATATCATGTTATTAAATGAGAATGTCCATGGACGTGCCCACTAGAGAAAGCACTACGGGGTAGCTGTAATCCGCAATAAATAATGATGACAAAATATCCCATTTGCCTAATCAATAAAATTATTAAATATCTAGCTACAAACAGTCATTAATATATAAAATGAACTGAAAGAACACTACAAATCATTGTCAAAGGACATAACAGAAGACCTGGGTAAGTGGAGAGGCACATCAAATTCCAGGATAACACAACTCAAGATTGCAAAAATGTCAATTTTTCACAAATGATTTCATAAATTAATTCCATTTTAATGGATCTGTGAACATACTTTATTTATATCTGACCAAGTCAATGCAGATTAAAACGAGATGTCATTTTTATCCAGGAGGTTAGAAAAAACTAAGTATTTGATAATGTGTATTCTTAACAAGGTTGTGGGGACACTAGTAGGAGTGTAAATTGGTGGAGCCATTTGTGTCCTGCTGGGCGATCTACTAGCATGTTTCAAGTGTAAGGACCGAATACACTGTGATCCAACTGGTCACCTTCAAAGACTCTACCCGATGGAAACACTCACACACGTGCACACATCAGTGTAGGCGGGGTGGCCAAGCCATTCTCAGAATGGGGTGGGGGTGGTCATGGGGAGGTGGGGGCACTAGTGCACACGGTTTGTGTGACTTACTAGCGTGTGTGCCAGCTGTCAGCCTACTTGTGTCTGTGTCCTTTCAGACACCACCGGAGAAGCACAGCAAACGTGAACAAAACCCCAAGTGTGCATAAAACTGAATTTCGTGCCTCCCAAAACGAGTGGAAACACCTCAAACCATTCTGAAGGTGCTGCTGGTGGTTCACGGGGACGGGTGCCTGGGGACATCCCTGGCTTATAAGCGGCACAGCCTTTTCAAGCCCGGCAGAGAGTCACTGAAGACGACCCCGTCCAGGACACCCTGTGTTGAGGCCACCTCCTCAGACACTGTCAAAAAGGGTGAAAACTTGTGGTGGAAGAAGCCAGGCTGAATAAAGAGCAGCTTGCAGGAATGGCTGCAGTGTCACCTACAGCCACTCTGAATATTCTCCATCAGCGTCTGAGGACGTCAGGAGTCAGTGCAAGACGGGGACCGAGCACGCTCAGGCCGCTTCAAAAGCAGCAGCACGTCGAGGGGTCACAACAGGGCTTGGACCTCTGCAGAGATGACAAAGATGAAGTTTAAAGCAGGTTGTCACTGGAGATGAAACCTGGGGTCGTCATGATGAGCCTGAGTCAGAGCAGGAATCCACACAGCCAATAAAAGGGGCACGCCACCCCCCGAGAAGTTCAAGGGGTCACCATTGGCTGGAGCAATCATGGCTGCTATTTTGGGAGATACAACGGGTATCCTGCTGACTGATGACGAGGATAGGGTGTCACAGTGACCGGAGAGGACTGTTCCAGTCTGCTGGGACAGTCAGAAGAACCTGTGACGGAGCAAAGAAGAGGAGCAGGGACCCCAGGGCGCTTGCATTTGCACGACTCCGCGCCCGCGCCCAGGAGCAGAGCTGCGTCGGCTACTCCTCACGACCGCGGCCACGGCTTCCAGACGTGACACCGCCCCCCTGCAGTCCTGACCTGGCTCCCCCTGATTCTTACGTGCTCCCCAATGCGAAAGAGCAGCTTCGAGGGGAGAAATGTGCAGACGACGAGGTTAAAGCTGCAGTTTGAGGGCAAAAACAAAACTTTTTTTTGGAGGGTATGAATGAACTTATTGAAAGATCTGAAAAGTGCATTAGGGATAAGGGGCGATGTATTGAAAAGGAAAACTGGGGGGTGTATTACTCTTCTTCCCCTTGATCCCACGAATTTCCTTAGCACCCCACGTCTGCACAGAAGATGCGTTGCAGCACTGTTTAAAAAAATTAAAAGTTACTAACAAACCTCAGTGCTAACCGGGGGGTGACTACATAAACAAACACGGTGGGGTGCGTCCACACGGCGCGGCCATTTGAAAACCAACGAGGTAAGTGCGTACGTGCCCCCCGGGAGCGTCTCCGAGGGGCGGCAGAGCGTGCCGGCAGAGCCATACACGACGTGCCGGGCCGCGGGCAGAGAATGCGCGCTTACGTCCGTGCGTGGGGACGGACAGAGAGGACGGGGTCAGCAGACGCCCACCCGAACGGGAGCGGCCTTGCCGCGGAGCCACTGCGGAGCAGGGGAGGGGACGGGGGAGCCGCTGTGTTTCACCGGCTCGGGGATCTGACCACCTTTTTAGGAAAGAAGCAGGCGCCCGTGGGGGCGGGCATGGGACGCAGCAGGGGCCGACCAGACTCCTTTGCGGAGCAGCGGAGGGGAGGGAGAGGATCTCGGAAAATACTGACGTTGGGAGTAAATGTGTCAAAACTGGCCTTTGGCGGTGCTTGGCTTTCCGTCTCGTCACGTCTGCGCGTGCTGACAAGCACGGGGCGGCCCCAGAGGCTCAGCCCGGTCTGTGCAACCCGTCCCCTCCGCGCGCCTCTCCCGGGAGTCCCCCCGGCTCTGCGCAGGAGCAGCTCTGACGCCAGACCCTCTCACACTAGTCACACTCGGGCCGGCACCAGCCGCTTCGAGGACAGCGCCATCCCCCTTACTGACCTCTTCTCCCTCTCCCCCTCACAGAGGGCGGCCTTAAATGCTTGCTTGGATATCACTAACGTACGTATTCTGATTTTTTTCCCCGAAAAGAGTCTCAGAACAATAAGGCGTCACACTGTTGGGGCCTGTTGTGGTTATTAATGTATCACTGAGATATCCAAGAATCGGGGTGCCCCAGCGTGGTCCGTGAGCTGCCTGGAGGAAGTCGCTTGGCCACAGAGTGACAGGACCTCGGCACACGGGGCACGAGGAATAAGCTAGTGACCCGGGGCCGGGTTCGACAAGTAAGGGGTAATCTGGCATATGTGTGTTTAAATTCTCTCGAGGCAATCCCACTTAGACGTTTTTCTTATGTAAATAAAATTCTCCTACAGTTAGATGAGGCTCAATTATGCACCACTAATTTAAACCCGCACACTGTGTACCTAATTACCCTACTTAGGCCGTTAACGATCAGACCTTGAGCAGATATGCGAGTCTGCCACTAATCTCCCTTCCAGTTAGATTTCTAGCGATTGAAAAGAATAAATCCTCAGAAAGAACAGAACTTGGTTTTTAAATGAATTATTTTAAGGATTTAAAAAATGAGCCGAAGCAGCTTGCGACACCTGAATGGCAGTAATTCATTTCTACGATGACCTCTAGGAGCAAATGTGTCAGTGGGGGAGAGGGACAGAAACAGAAACTAGACGACGGGAGCCATCGCAGACCATGACGAATGGTCCCAAGAGGAGGAGGACATGGGTGCTGAACCAGACAGAGAGGGGCTGCTGAGGCTGGCGGCGTGACGAGCGGCGTGTCCTCGGGGGGTGCCTCTCAGCCGAGGCACGGCGGTTGGGAAGAGTGGGGCTGACAGCCCGGGAGGGAGCGCAGCCCGGGCCGGAGTCCTCGGGTGGGGACACTGCGGCACGTTCCAGGAGTGGACACGAGGGACGTGGTGCAGATCGGCGCGGCAGGACGCAGAGCGGGCCGGACGCGGGCGTGAGGTGGCCGTCCGGGTTGGGGAGGGGTGCTGAGCGCCTGGCAGGGGGCGTCTTGGCCGGGAAGGAGGAGCCCCGGGCGGCACCGGCTGGCCGTGGGCGCTTTATTTTGGACTTCCGGGAATTCAAAATAGCCGCTCAGCCCAGAGACTGTGGGGAAGGCAGCACGGAGCGTCACCGGGTCAGCTCGCGGGCCCCGTTAACCAACAGTATCTGGAAGGGGAGCGTCACCAGCATTTCCCGTCCCTGGGGATTTCTGATGGCGGCTGAGAGGGCGCGCATATTCCGCGGGCACTGTCGCTTCCAGTCGTGCCTGAGTCATACCGTGCTGACGAAAAACCAACGTGTGCCAGGGAGAGGAGGCGAAGGCGGGCAAAGCCCCGGGCTTGCACCCACGAGGCGGCGTCTGTCCCGTCTCACCGGGCTGCGCGTCCGGACTGGGCTGAGCCGTGAAACCCAGCGCACAGGAACCGTGCCGTGAGGCCCTCCTGATGCAGGTGACACACGGGAAAACACCAGAAACACGGGGACCATGAAGAGCGAAGACAGACGCTGCGCGGTGGCCACTTCATAATACGGGGTGACGGTATTCCACGCAGTGGGGGGTGACTTACTAATGGTTTGTGGAGTCAATTTCATGGGCCCTAATTTTGCTGTTTTTAAATAAAGTAGAGTCGACAGTAAGCTGCGTGCATCATAAATAGCAGGGTGAGTGTTTTGTGAAGGTTTGTGTTAGCGCCTCTGTGCCTGCGTAGGACTGTACGCGTGTGCGCGTGCACCGTGTGTGTCTAAGTACACGTGTGTGCCCGCCGGCCCCCAATATAAAACGTGTGCTCTCACGGAGAATCTCCCACCGTGAGTCACGGTAAACAATGTTTGCGAAGCGCTGCTCAGCATCCTGGAGACCTACGCGTAGCTGTTCTTTCTTTACTACGTTTCCCATGTCCAAGCACGTCCAATAGTCCTCCTATGTTTGGGACTTTTAAGGTCTTCCCTTGAAACTTGCGGACTGACATGTCGATAAAGCCACCAGCTTGGCTGCACTGACGACAACAGTTGCAGACCAAGCAGAAGGTCTTGGATGATGTCTGTTTCCCAACGACACACAAAGATGTCCAAGGGAGTTACAAGTTCCCTGAGAAACTCAAACAAATATGTAAGCAGGCTCCACTTACAAAACCACCCCACTGATACAGAGCACGCCACACAGATGGCCTGACCCCATGGGGCTGAGTAGAGCTAGGAAGTGTGATAAAAAAAATGTGGTGAATGTTTAAATTAAAAAGAATTTATTTCAGTGAAAGACGTGTTGCCACGAATCCCCCCACGATCGTCCCCCTCACTAAAACACAGCTGTCCCATCATTCGTGCCACTGTCTGAAGCCGTTCTGGAAGTCTCGTTCGTGAGTGTGTGTAGTGGGCCTGTCCTGGCCGCCTCGATGTCCTGAATCCACTCAAAACGTTTAGCTTTCGTGTTGTTTTGAGTTTGGGGAGGAGCTAGAACATCACGCAGTGCCCAATCTGGTGAATATGGTGGGTGAGGACACACCGTCGTGTGTGTGTTTGACAGAAATCTGTGTCCGTGTGTTGTTCGTGATCCATGACTGAGGGCACACTTTCAAACACACCTCAACGTGTCCCTTCCCATATCGAAGACCGCTGCCTTCCGTCGGATGGCCCTGGGCAGCAGCAGTCACCATCACCGTACTTTCTGTTCACATCTCATGTACCACTGGCTTCCAGGTCCCAGAGCCTGTGAGAATAGCTCCGTTCTCTAGGTGGCTTCCCCAGATGTGATCATGAAATCCACTGCCCAGCAGTCCCTTTTGTAACACAACACTATTCATGCTGTCATAGAACAAGTGCCCACACGACGCAGAGCTGGTAATGGGGATGAAGGTAACCCCGTTACTAAAGGCCAATTCCTAGTTATAGAGAAAGAAACACACCATGAAATAGAAAAACACACACACACACACACACACACACACACACACACATACAGCAGGCTAAAACAGTTCCAGTTGGATGTACGTTAAGTGCCAAGGTCAACAAAAACTGAAAAATGCTACATCTGTGATGACTGGGGGTGGGGTAGGAACCACCGTGGGACCGCAGGCCAGTGGGACTGTACAGAGCAATGCCATTAGGACACAGTGGGGAGGTTTTCTCCTGTACAAGTCTCCTCGATCCTCCTCGGACTTCCCAGGGGAAAGCTCCGGGGGCGCCTGCATCCACCCACCAGCTCTGTGCGCCGTAACTGGTCACACCTTTGCAAGGCAATCGCACCTGGTCAGCCGTTAATGTTAGTGCTTTTGTATTGTGTGTGTGTGTGTGTGTGTGTGTGTGTGTGTGTGTCTAGTAATACTATTTTAGGCTAGCAATGCAAATTTTCTTTATAATCACCTTGCTTTAAGAGAATATGAGTCACTGAAAAGACAAAACTATCTGACAGCGGAGACAGTGTTCAGTGATTGCAGAAAACATGAAGGTGGTTCAGGAATGACCAAAATCTGGGACGCACCGGATTCGCGATGCCTCCCAGAAGGGGTGAGCTACATGTGGTTCCTTGAAGAGGGGGACAGAAGGGAGAGACGAGAGGACTCAGGACAAGGTTACAAGAAGGTCATCCACACACAACACCTCCCCACATGGATACAGAGAACTCGGGGTTCACAGAAGGCCAGGCCAGAAGCAAAGTGGACGGCCGGGGGGCGCACAGGAGACGCCCTCGATGGAGGAACAGCAGGCGCTCCCCAAAGTCCTGAGCAGCGAGCAGGGGTTCCAGGAGGCCCGGCGGGTGGTGCCAGGGTACTTAGCGGAGCCCAGATTTTGGATGGTGAGGCAAGAGGCAGACCCAAGAGGAGCGCAGGCCGAACTGTGGCATCTCAATAGGGAGCAGGGCCGGGAGCAGAGCAGGGAAGAGGCAAGAGCTGTGGCCAAGACTGGACAGCGAGACAGGCGACCCACGGGGACAGCCAGCCAGGCCCACGAGGCCCAGGCAGGGACACGGGGTGGGGGATGGGCTCAGTTTCACAACATGGGGTCTCTCCAGTGCATAGCAGACCCGTCCTATGGGGGAGTCCTGGTCTCGCGGGGTCTGATTCTCTGCCATCTCGTCCTGCCTTGTCCCCTTCCTCCTCCCTCCGCCGCTCGCCCTCCTTACACTTTTCAATTAATTAATTGAGAACGCACAGACCACTGCGCGGCCGTAAAGTGCTGGTCGGTGCAGCCACCGCTCGGCACTGACCGCTGTTATCACGTACCGAACTCACTGTAGTGACAGAAAGACAACTTCGCAGGAAAAGGCCACTGTTGCCAGGGGTTACGTGTAGAATTCCCAGGTTACAGCCTGTACTCTGTCCCACACACGCATACGCCCGTGAACTACACCTCACATTGCTCCGTGTTTTCTTTTTCTTTGTAAATTTTACACAATAGTAACAAGAAAATAAGATTTGCACTCTTAGTGTCCTTTTAACAACTTATAATGGAAAAACTTGCTTTTTCGACCTAACGGTTTGTTTTCTTAAGGTCTCTCCATGTTGCTGGAGAGAGAGCCAGTCCATTCTTTTTAACAGAAACACAGTGTCACATGACTTGCGACACCTCACCGAGTTGTCTGTGCAGCGCAGCCAGTGTAAGCGCACGGGGGCAAGTTCGTGAACTTAACTGTCAGATTTTGGGGACGATGACAGCTCTGAGGGCCATTCCAGAAAAGGAGTTCCAAAATGGCTTTGAAAGGTGGACTAGGCGCTGGCGTCGGTGCACAGGGTCCCAAGGGGAGGACTTCGAAGGGGACTGGAGTGACATTCAGCAATGAGGTTTGCAGCACTTTCTCTAGGACGAACTCACAAAATAACTGTCTGACCTCGTACTGTGTAACTTCTCGTCACCACAGCAATGGAAATGTTTTTTCATTACTGTAGCAGTAGAACAGGGCTAGACACAACACATAGTAGTTGCTCATTAAATATCTGTCAAATGAACGAATGAATCCATTCGTTCCACTACTGATGGACTTGAAGACTGATGTCAAGAGTCCACTATTACAAAAAAAATGTCTCCTCAGACGTAAGCCAGAGTGCCTGGGCACGATGGCCCTAACGGGTCTACCTGGGCATGTCATTCCTGGGCTGGCAGAGGTCGTGCTTGCAGATTTCCTGGGCCCTCTGCTGTGCCGTGTGACTCCCCGAGGGCCTGCGTGGCACGGCGTGTCCCGGCTCTGGCAGAGGTTACTGTGTTCACAAGCCCTCTGAAGGCGGGGTTGGAGGGCACGCTGCTGGTTGGCAATGACTCTTCCCCCCATTTTTAATGCATAATATACATTAAAAAATGATAAACCTTGGTCAGAAAGAAGAGGTTGAGTGATTGCGAATACTGAAATGGTCCCGAGTATAAAATAAAGCTTCCCAGCCAGGACGGGGGCCCTTTGGGCTGATGGGGCACTGCCGTGCACATCGGCCTCCGGCCTGGAAGCACAGTGTCCCCCGCCACCCGGCGTGCCAGCGGCAACAGCAGGCTCCAGGTGGACCCTCCCCACCCAGCTGGGTGCCCGGGACAGAGCAGCACCACGCTCCTCGGCGCACCTGCCGCAGCGTCACGAGCAGCCCGTGGGCCGCACACAGAGCTCTGGTTTGGTGGTGTCCTGGGCCGCCTCCCAGGCGCACGTGGACGCCGTGAGGCCTTCAGAAGGGAATCGCGCTTAGCAGTCACTGCAAAGCAACGCTTGCGGGGTTCTGTAACTGACTCCGAGAGCCCGGTTAGGGGCCGCTGCCCCCGTGGACCGTGCACGGCACCCCGTGGTCCATCTCAGGCCCGGAAGGCAGGACTGCACACGCGTGAGGGGAAACTGGGGAAGGCGTTCTCAGACATGAGAGTGAGCGTCCACGGCACGTGCACTGCCTGAACACCGACGCACGCGACACGTGCTCTGGCCTTACTAATCTGCCACCAAGTCCCACGCTGGAAGCGGGTGACCACAAGACGCCATTTTTCAATGGTAGCCTGTCAAATTCGCATTCAGTTTAAAGCATGAGCCGTTCCTATTCTCAATTCTCCATTTATTTCTTATGTTTAATTGCATTTTTGTTTTACAACTATCTAGTGAATCTTCCAGAATATTGACACAAAATTCCGCCTTGGGATGGTTTTTGGCCATTTCTATCATGAAAACATGGTATGTGATTTGCAATCTTATTTCCCCCTTTCCTTTTTGCAAAGAGTTTAAAGTGGCCAGTAAGTCAAAGGCGAGTTGGACGAACTCTGACTTCTGATGGTGTAAAAAGGAATTACCTATGAACTACTCTGGTAGCGGAAACTCAGCACCGCTGGACAAACGTAATACTCCTCCGTGTAAGCGGACGACGGGGTTCCCAGTAAGGAAGTCCTTAGGGGCCCAATCGATGGAGGAGGAAGTGAGCGAGCAAAGGTCTCATCGGCGCGACGGGTCCTGTGAGGTCTTTGCTGCTCTAGGAAGCAGTAAGGACAGAAAAGAGCCGCCGTGAGTCCGATACAAGCTGAGGGACTCCTGCAGAAAGCAGGAGAACCTTCCTCAAAGTGCGCACTGAAAAGGTAACCGTGTCCTCGCACGTGGCCTTGCCGGGCGCTGCCTGAGCTCTGGGTACGAGACCTGGAACCACAGCAGGAGGCTCGCTCAGGGTCAGGTTTGGACTCAACTGTCTCCAGGGTCTAAGAAGCCTCAGGCCAAGACATTAACACCTGGTGACCCAGTTTCCAAGAACAGCTAGAAGCAAAGGCAAGTCCCTTCTGAAGGCCTGAGCTGTTGTCAGAGGAAGCCCATCTCCCCCTCTGATCTGGAGCCCCCAAAACCACTGAATGCCTCAGAGCCGTGGTCCCCGATCCCCAGGCTACAGACCAGCCTGTAAGGAACTGGGCCACACAGCAGGTGACAGGCGGCGAGCCAGCCCCTTCATCGGTACTGACAGCCGCTGCCCATCGCTCGCATCGCCGCCCAAGCCCCGCCGCCCCGCAGACCAGCAGGGGATGAGATGCTCAGAGGACCCCGAACCCTACTGTGCATCACGCGTGCATCCCTCCCCCGCCCCGGCTCCCCCTCCTGGGTGGAAAAGTTCTCTTGCACCAAACCGGTCCCTGGTGCCCAAGGGGTTGGGGACCGCTGCGTCAGAAATCGATTTATCATAAGGAGTCAGAAGAAACGACAGGACTACGGAGCGGAGCTTGCTGAGCGAAGGTTTGCAGAAATGTCAGATTGAACCAGGAATGAGAGAAAGGAACAGGGCGGCGCAGAAGAAGAACCAGACAAGTTAGATAAAGAATGAGACAGAAGGCACAGAAACGACACACAGTCCTGGGCAGAAGCGCTGAGTTAGATCGAAGGACAGCGAGTCTGCCAGGCGGCCCTCTGTCGGGGACGAGTCCAAACGCCTTGTGTCCGCTCCCCTCCAGCCCACGTTTTACTCATTTTGATGTCTTTGATGAATTATTCTCCTGTCACGCTGAGAAAACGTCAACTTGTCTTTTGAGCGAGGATATAATAAAGTCATTATAAATGTCGAGCACAGAAGCCATAGTTCTTTCATTTCTTGATGTTAAATTTTAATTAGAGAATATCCTTTTAAGTAACCAATATGTCATGGAGAGAAATTGCATCGTAAGTGAGGGTCAGACAGAAAAAGCAAATGTTATTAAAAGAAGAAGTCTAACTAATGGGCACCCCTTTTTTCTCTACCCCAGTCTACAGACACCCACTGTTTATCACAAAGGAACTCCACAAAAATCAACGCGAATTTCCTCGTAGCTCCTTAGCGTTGATACTCTCCGAGTTTCTTAGCAAAACTCTTTGTGAAACTCCCCGTACGGACCGAGCTGGCAGGCGTCTGGCCGTGGGAACCACAGCTGGGCTTCGGCACAAATCTGGGTTCGGCTGATGTGGGTGAACGCAAGGAGCGGTGGAGCACACCCTTAACTCTTTCTGAGAAGGAAACCTCACCTATTATGGTCCCCGGATAGGGAAGCTCCCCCAGACCCACGTCCCGGACGTCGGCCGGCTTGTCTGCCGCACGGTTGCCCCTTGAACGGCCACCCTTCCTGCGGAGCCGAGGGGAAGGATGTGTCCTCGGAGGAGGGCCGACGGGGAGGCCAGAGCCAGCAGCCAGGGGTTCGTTACCTCGGGATCTTTATTACATATTACTGAGAACAATCGGCTGTCACCGGGTCGTCATGTGACTCCACCTCCTGTCCCCACGGAGTCCTCGTGGAGGAGCTGTGTGAGCGTGTGGCAGGCAGAGGCTGGTTCTGCCTGACCGAGTCCCCGTGGACTTCTCTGGCCCCGGGTCACAGGCAGACCGTCCCGGCAGGCGCGGGCGCCTACTCTCAGCCGTCGGGGCCAAGCCCCATTTTTGGCCTGTTGTCCCTCACTGCGTGCAGGTCCAGAAGGTGGAGTCTGCCAGTCGTCTGGGCAACAACCGCCCACCGGATGCCAGTCTCTGTTTTCAGACTGACAGGTACAAAGAAAACAAAACGAAACAAAAGATCTGAGTAATTCGTGGCAGGAGAGGGAAGGCCTGGACGAGCTGACTGCCTGGGCCCTGTGTTTCGGGTTTCGCCCTCGCCGTCACCTCTCCAGCTCGTCGGGCTGCCATAACGAAGTTCCACAAACGGGGTGGTTCAAACCACAGACATTTCTTCTCTCACGTTTCCGGAAGCCAAATGTATAAAATCAACCTGCCGGCACGGCCGGACTCCCTCCAAAGCCGTAGGAATGGGCCCTCCCTTCTCCCTGCCTCTGGTCGTACATCCCTCCGTGTACGGCCCTGTGACTCCGGTGTCGTCACGTGGCCGTGTTCCCTCTGTGTCTGTGTCCAAACTCCCCTCTTGTTGTAAGGACATCCGTCAGATTGGATAAAGAGCCCACCTTAGCTGGTCTGACCTAATCTCAACTAATTACAGCGATTATACGACGCTCGAATTCCACAGACGGTCCCTCTCGGAGCACATCATGTCATGAGCAAACTGTCCCCATGGCTCTCTGTGAGAAAGGGGAGATGGGGAGAGCGTTTCTCCAAAGACAGCGACCTCCTTAGGGAAAAAGATGTCAGGATACAGATCACGTCGGATGAGATCGCTGTCCTCTCCAACAACTCCGTGGACAGTGGTCACCTCACACCCACCGTGCGCTCGCCCCGCGGGGCGGACCTGTGCCCTTCAGGATGAGCGGCGATGGTTACGGACTCATCGGGTGAGTTTCCATCAACAGCCAGTTCCATATTAAGTAGTGCAGGGGTGCATCACCCCAAACACAGAAACCTTAAGGGAATTTTAGACAACGTGCCCACCTCGTCTTGGAGATAAGAATGCCACTGTTCTTAATACAAATTACAGGTGACAAGGATAGGCCACCGACAACATGAAAAAACCCTCTCACTCTAATCAAATAAGAAGATGTGCCTGCAAGTGACTGAAGAGTGCAGCTACCAACTACTCCGATTTGTCCTTCTTTTGGGGGAGCGCCTTTAATCGGGTCGGCTCACACTGGTCGCCCTGCTCTCCAGCGTGGGCGCCCACCGTGCAGTATTCCCCGAGGCAAGTGTGAGGGTGAGCGCGATGTCAAGGGCAGGACGTCCCCGGCCCGCGTGCCCACGTGACCGGGGGACGCCGGCACCCCAGAGCGCTAGGCACGCTCACTCGCCAGCAGTATTTACAGACGTGCATCACTGCCCTGCCTCCACTGGAAGTTCCTTATCACAGACGCGAAGAACTGTTGAGGCCCCAGTGTCACAGGGTACCGTGCGCGAACGTAACTGGCGCGTGTGTGCTGGGCACAGGGCAGCAGGGCCGGCTGGGAAGGCCGCCTTCCGCTTCCCGGAGTCTCCGCCCAGCCGGCACACCGGAAGTGCACATGGGGTCCCCCAGGCCCCTTGTTCAGACAGAAATCTGGACAGGAGCGCACAGAGAAGGACGAAGGCAGGTGCCCCTGGAGGAGGAGAGGCAGGCAGAGCCTCTGCCTGGTGCTCAATGTGTGACAACGGGCACATTCCACCCAAAGGACAGGGGAGGGGGGACTGTCAACGCAGAGCTAACTGCAGGACCAGAGGTACTCCATTTCCCATCTGGGGGGTGTGTGCGTAATTGGGGACTCGCAGGAGAGGCTAGGACGGGCGGAGAGAGACAGGCAGTCCTGGAGGAGAGAAGGGTTTAAAATCAGTGAAGCCAGGACGTTTAATCTGTATCACTTGTTTTGCAAAGGGGCCCTCGGGCAAATTAACAGCAAGGAATGGTAAAATTAGATAATTTTTATATAGTTAAAGTGGGGGGTTCAAAAGACGTCCATTATTACAGGTGATGCGATGATACTGAATCCAGGTACTCTAATTTGCCCGAAGACTGACGCGATGTTTATGAAAACGCTAACTCCCTCCCTTCCCTGTCTTGGTTGGTTCCAGAAATAATTTCATGTGGTTCTGTATTTTTAACTTGAGAAGAGGCTATTCTGGCATATTCTTTTTCTATTTTCTTTGTATTTTTGTTTTAACGAAAGAAAATAAAAGTCGTATTTGAAGATAAGAAATGTCTCTCTTCAAAGGTCAGGTCTATTTGTACTTTCAGATTTTTTCTCGTTTTGATCAAAAATTCAGTCTCTTTGGTATGCAGCTTTAAAACGAAGCCAGGTTTTTTTTATTTTTTACCAGGAAATCGTTAGCATTTTCTTCCCTTTCAGGTTGGAAGGGTTGAGAGCACTTTATAAGGTCATATTTTAGGAACCCCAAAACTACTCATAACTGGTTTTAATACAATTTGGAGACATATGTATAGATTTCATAGTTGCCTTTGCAAGAAATTTCTCTTTGCTTTCTTTTTCTTAAATCACAAAAAAGGAAAAAAAAACTAAAAAATATAGAGACTCTGCTATTAGTTATGTTGTCTCCTTATATTAAAGAGCACAAAAAAACTTTTATGAAAGAACCATTACTAGCGACAAAATTCAATGAAAGAGTCTGTGTTCGCAAAACCATTTTTATTTTATTTTATTTTTTGCTCAGGGTCATAATCTTGGCAAGACATCTGAGACAAGAGCGACAGACGACTGGATAAAGAAGCTGTGGTATAATACATATACACGATGGAATATTACTCAGATATAAGGAAAGATGAAATACTGCCATTTGCAACAACATGGATGGACCTGGAGATCATCATGCTTAGTGAAATAAGCCAGACAGAAAACACAAAGAACTGTATGAACTCACTTATGTGCGGAATATAAAACTGTAAGCAACAAAGAAAAAAAACGAACAAACAAACAAAAAACTCATGGACACAATCAACAGTTTAATGTTTTTGGGGGGACGAGCGGGAAGAGGAGGGGAGAAGGGCAAGGGCGTAGGAGGGGGGAAGGGGAAGCTAAATATAAGGTGATGGAACTTATTATACAACAAATTGGTGAACTTATGATGGTGAACTTATTATACAAGTTGACAATGCACTGTAGAATTGTGTGCCTGAAACCTATGTAATCCTTGCTAACAGGTGTCACCCCAGTAAGTCTAACAATAAAAATAAATTTAAAAAAAAAGAGTTTAGAGAGTTGTTTGTACAGTGCTGCCAAAGTAAGCTCACGGTGGCAAGTTTGGAAATTTAATTGTCAGATTTTGGGGACGATGACAGCTCTGATGGCCCTTCCAGAAAATGAATTCCAAAATGGCTTTGAAGGGTGGACAAGGCACGGTGTTGGGGCATTAGCTTCCCAAGGAGAGTGCTTCAAAGGTGATCATCGTGATATTCAGCTGTGAGGTGTGTAGCACTTTTTCTAGGGTGAGTATGTGAAATTAATTGTCCGACCTTGAATGTCGTTCAGAAGACATCTACATTCTGTGTCCAGATATGGGTGCTTATCATGAGTGAAATACTCACCTTGAAATGGCCATGCCCACTCGTGTGAGGACGACACTGGTGAAAGAGGGACCCTAACTGTCTCTACTGCTGTGACCACTACTATAATTATGGCATTCCTAGTCCTACTGCTACTGTAAGAGCAGTGGCCGTATTAGAAACGCAGTATTTTTATAACCAGCTCGATGTTCAAGGCAGTGTCACATACAGTGCCTCACTGAGCGGGCTCGTGTTCAGTTGGATGCTGCTGAACACACTTATGTGCGTTCCCTGGTACCAGGGGTCCGGGTAACCCATAGAAGCTTTGCCCTCTGGGTACTTACTTTGTCCCAGATTTTGTCACGACAATACCAATCACAAAATCAGGCAAAATCCACTGGAGCCTGAAATGTGGATAGGAACCTAAGACTTGGGAGCTGATGAGGACGTTCTGTCTTTTCATAAAGTTTGCACACTGCATGTTCTCTTGAACATGTTGCTACACTTGATCTTGGCCAAAAGGCTGAGAAGCACTCTCCTGAACTTTTCAAGCAGTTACACTGTTGAGTGCTCAGAAAATTTGACTAATCAAATATTTCAATAAATAATATGAAATGTAGGCATTTCTACTTTCGTAATATTAACCACCACCATCATCATCATTATCGCAGGGGCTACTATTTATTGAACTAGCTGATGAGTATTGCACCAAGTAATGTGCATAATCTGACTTAATTCCCTAATGCCTCAGTTCGTTCGGGCTGTTACAACAAAAATATCACAGAGCGGGTGGCTTCTAAACAACGTAAATTTATTTCTCACAGTTCTGGAGGCTAGAGGTCCGAGATCAAAGTACCTACCGGTTCAGTGTCTGGTGAGGGCCCGTGTCCTACTTCCTAGACAGCTATCTTCTTGGGTGTCCTCATGTGGAGGATCGGGGGAGAGAGCTCTCAGGGTTCTATTTGTGAGGTACTCACCCCATTCACAGGGCTCCATTCTCAGGACCTAATCCCCTCCCAAAGCCCCACCTCCAAATCCTATCACATTGGGGGTCATGTTTCAACATATGAATTATTTTCATAGTTAGACTTACTGGGGTGACACTGATTAATAAGAATGGCATAGCTTCCAGGTGACAGTTGTGCAGTTCATAGTCTGTGCTGCGTTATGTGTCCCCCGCCCAGTGTCAGTTCACTTTCTGTCACCATGTATTTGCCTCTTCCTCCCTCCCTGCCCCTCCCCCTTGCCAACGTGGATGTTGGCGGGACACGAACATTTAGTCTGTAACACCGCACCCACGTGACGAAAAAGCTGAGGGGGACTTCCGTTTCTTACGCTGACTCCCTCTTATCTCAGACCTCACATCCGTCTTGTCTCCTGTGAGTACAAGTTCATCACACATCACCTGACAACTGTCTCACTGAGGGTTGATTTCAAAGGGGTCTGTCTGTGCTACAAACGAAATGCTGCTGCAAAACACCTCACATTTGCAGAATGTTCGGGAAATGCCCGTGAGTAGCCGCAGGGAAAGGACTGGGACACGCGCCTCAGCAGAGTCTTCCCGACTCCGGGAACCAAGTGAAGGCTGCCGTCTGCTAAAGCAAAGATTTTGGAGGAAGCATGTGACACTGGGTGAGAGTCTGTAAATGAGTCTCTAAGACCTGGTCTCTCCACAGTTAGAAACAACTGTGTGCTCACGCGGACCCCTGAGGGTTAGAGACCGAAGGGGGACACATGGCTAAGAGCGTTTCCTTGGAAACCAGGCGCTCCTTCAATACAGCACAGGCCCCTTCCGACGTCACGCATCCAAGAGCTTGTGGGTGTCTGGAGCTGCTCTATAGATGGCACTTCATGTAAACAAATAAACATGGGGAAGAATTCAACTTTTCGACATCCTCCTTAGGAATTCCTACCACTGCTGAAACTCAGGTAGGGTTTGCCATTCAAGAGGCTCTGTACCCCTGGCTGGGCATAGAGGTCTGAGCAGAGAAAGGCGTGGTCTGCCCCGGGCTGGAGTTTATCTGCTGCCGCTGGCTACAAGGCTCTTGGATTCGTACTCCTCACCAGGACTGCTCCGTACTCATTTCCGTTTGAGTTAGTGAATGGGTCTCTTTCCCAGAACCACCACTTCTCATGGGGTCTGCGGGCAGAATAAAATCATTGGATGCAATGCTGTCTCAGCGCTGACTGTCACTTAGATGAAGAGGAGCCTCCCCAGAACATTCTGGGTCACACGAGAAGACAAGCGGCATTCCATGTGCTAACAGGGGAAGTAGAACGGAACCTGAGCTGTGCTGGAGACGCCTGTCACTCATACACTGGGTGACTAGACATACAAAACCCAAGACCTAGGAAACACGAAAAAGAGCCTAACCTGGGCACAGTACGAACTTTAATATCGTTCCACACAGAATACATGTTACTAGAGCAGAATTATTTCTTTTCGGTCAGTGAACAGATAGGTTCTTACAGTTGGGGTCATGCTGAGCGTGGAGAGGAAGGGGACAATCACGTGGCCTCCGGGCACTGAGAGGCTGGGGGAGGGGACAGGTGAGTAACAGACAGTTCTCCTCCCGAGTAAGGCTGATAATCCAAGGGCACGGAGCAAAGGGGACTCCGGGAGGACAGAACAGGGGCCCTCTGCCCATCCTAACATCTCCTCCTCGGAGACCCTAAGTGTGCAGTGGTTACGTTAAGTGCAGAAGTCGTGCTGTTTGTCATGACTTAGAATTACGGTCACTGGCACAGTCTTGGAGTAAGCCTCAGCGCTACATGTTAAAAATGGTCCCCGAGAAATCAGGTCTCTCTCTGTCAACACTCTCTTTGTGATATGACCCTGACTTCAATCCCAGATTCGAGGGGTAGGTTCTATGCCCCGCACCCCTCGAATGTGGCATGGTCCTGTGACTGGATCTGTTCAAAAGAATGCCATGCAGGTGGCATCGTGGGAGTTTCAAGGTCATTCTTCTAAAAGTCTTGTGCATTTACCTTGGTTCAGGTAGAATGCAATGGTCATGTGCAGGTGTCTAAGCTGCCATGATGGAAGGAGGCCACACGGAAGGGAGGCCTTAAAGAATGGCACGCTCCTTATAAAAATAGAGGTCATGTGAAGGGTAAGCGAAGGCCCGAACCCCAGTGAGCCTGGCACTGAGTTACCAGCTGAGACTCTAGACCGGTGGGAAGGCTACCTTTGATACTTCAGCCCTCGTCCAGGTGACACCACGAGGAGCAGAGACAAGCAGGAAACCGTCCTGCTAAGTTGCCTGTCCCAAAGTGTCACGATCTACAAAATGATGCCCATCGTCGGCACAGTGTCGGGGTGATTTGTCATGTATCTACTAGTAACTTAATAGACACAACACCTCCATCTGTGAACCAGATCCCATCAACCTGCTGGACGTGGCCACACAGGCTTTCAAAAACCCCACTAAGGGAAGCCAGTGCTTTCTGCGGCTTCCTGGCTGCTTGGCGGGCTGTACCCACCGACTGTTCACAACAATGACAACAGACACTGTGCATCTTTTTGCTTGAAGGGAGGCCTGCACTGACGCTGAGGGACACAGAACAATTTAAGCCCTGGGCCAGCTGACTGCCCAAAGTGACGATAAACCACAAGAAAAATAAAGAAACGTGAATAAAGCGCGTGTTCAATAAAGGAAATCCGAAAGGCCAGCACGCCTTGACCGACGCTGGCACCGACAGTGTTGGAGTGCGGATGTGAGGGCGAGACTAGTTCCCACATCTGAAGGTACAGGCATCCGACCTGGGGGGCCCGTGCCCGGCAGCTGGACCCGCAGGCGTCCCGGTCGGACGGGCTGCACTCGGGGTTAAACGCCGTTAACGCAGCGGGAACTGCAGGGTCTCGGCGGGGGACAAGCTACTTGCTAATAAAGAATACGAAGGAAAATGCTGGCGGGGAGACAGTTTGCAGAATAAAGCTCTGGGGCTCACAGTGCGTGATGACAGAAGGTCACCCCTGGGCACCACTGAGTTTCGGGGACACACTGAATGAGGGACCCTGACAATCTGAAAACCGAGTACCTTCCAGTTTGGGGGTAGCAACAGACTTCCAGCAGCCGTTAAGGCGGCATGAGCTCTTGCTGGGGTTTCTTCGATCCTGAGACTCAGCTGGACGGTTGGTGAAAACGGGTATGTGATCGGCTTCGTTCCCGGCCGTCAGCGGGGAGACTGGGGCGGGGCCCCCGGTGCCACGCGCAGGGACGGCGGACAGGGGCGCTCGCTCACGCGTGCCGCAGCCCGCCGCGGGCCCTGTGCCGGCGGCCCCCACGTTAACGCGCGGGCACCGGCGCCGGCGGCTGGCGCCCTGGCGATGAACGAGGCGCTCCTTCTCTATCCGGCAGCAATCTCAGGCGGCCGTCCCGGGAGCTAGGAGGTGGGTTTGCCGATCACCGCCGGCCCGGGCCGGGTGTGCAGGCGATCTGGGCTCATTTTCTCTCTGAGAAATCACTTGCGACTCCTTTGACTGCCAATGTGGCGGCCCAGTCTTCGTGCACACGGACGGGGAGCAGCGGAGCACAGGAAGCCGAGAGGATCATTCAGGCGCTCCGGGGCGGACTTGAGTCCGTCATGTCCGTCCGTTTACTTAATAACTTTACGGTAAGGGTGGCGATACGTTCAGTTTCTGGATATTGAGTTCCAGCATTAGAAAGTTTCGCTGGCACGTCATTTGGACTGTTAAAATGCCGCATTACGTGATCATCCCATCCGCACTCGTGACGGGCAGCAAGGCCCACGTTTACCTTTCCATCTGAACGGCAGAAATAAACACGGCGTATGAAACAGCCGTTTAGAAAACTGGAAAACAGGCAGCACAGCATGGTGAACCCCGAGAAAAACAAACCCGGCGAGGTGAGCTCTGTAGTTGCCACAGCCTCCCGCCTGGAGAGGGGTCCCTGGCCACAGCGAGGGGAGGGGAAGAACGGAGCAACGTGGGGTCCCCTCTGGGTTGATTTCAAGTTTGAGGAGGCCAATGCAGTTAGAATTTACAGGGAAAAATACCAGAGAAGGCTGTAGTGATGTCAGCATAAGTGCCTGACAGTTAACTTCTTTAATTACAATGTACATGCCGACGTTAAGACGTTAAGACATAAACAGATAGATAAAAGAGCCGGTCAGGTCCAACCATGACATTCCCTTTTGAGAAATCTGGAGTGACCTAGATAACTGACCCCGTAAGGGACCCCACTTTTCCCTTCTCGTGCCCTAATTTGCACTCTCATGCTTTAGATTCATCAATCAAGAGTAAACCCGTGAAACCCTAGGCACCCAGCCTCCACCCCAACAAAGACAGAACTCCGGGTCCCCACCTTCTCTCTCTAGCTCTCTATTTGAGCCCTCACCGGGACATGGGAAAGAGCGCTAAGACCTCCTACATGCTAACAGGATAATACAGGAACAATAAGGACAACACTGTATACACAAATTCAACAACTTAAATTAAGTGGATCAGTTTCTTCAAGCACACACACACACCTAATGAAATGGATAACCTGACCGGTCCTATAACTACTAAAGTAATTGAATTTATATTTACAACCCTTCCCCCAATATACCCAGGCAAAGATGGTTTAACGAGTGAATTTTAGCAAGCATTTAAAAAGAAGTAGCACCTTTGCATTTCACGTCTCCTGGTGAACAGAAGAAGGAACTTTCTAACTCATTTCATGAGGTCAGTATTAGTCTTATCTCAAAACCAAAAAGGAAAAAGAAAATCCTCAAAAAATATTTGCAAGGTGAACCCACGATGCATGAAAAAATAACACGCCATGGTTATGTGAGATTTATCTTGCTTTGAGAAAACTGGTTCAACATCCGAAAAATCCAGCAGTGTAATAATGTGCTAGATTTGCAGGGTCGAAGTGAAGCGTGTCTGCCAGACTTCCCTTCACGGGAATCTGCCGTGGGTGGCGTCACTGGCTGACTGCCGCGACCTGACCAGACTTCAGACCCACTGGAGTATTAATGTCAAAACCACACGGTGACCGGAGTGCTCCCAGAAGACGACTGAGTCCGATACTGGTGCCAGACAGGCCGTTTCCATCACATGCAGCTCACTTCTCCAACAAGCCCTGCCTGCTCCGGGGTGTCCTACCGGCCTGTCTGAGAATTTCCCAGACGTGCACTGCGGTCTGAAGCTCCTCCCCCTCAACCCTCCCGCCCTCCCTCTGTCTTTTCGTTGATGTCAACTGGTACTGTGGTCTGAAAGCTCTCCCCACGTACTCCTGCTCCTGTGTTCCCATTGTGCTTTATCTTTCATGGGCAATTCCCCTAATAATTTTTTTGCACATCTCTTCTGTTTGGCAGCTTTTATAAGATTCTAAATGCCAAAAAGTCTAAAGGACTAACACAATAGAATTATCTCAGCACATGCAAAAAAAGGGAAAAAAAAGGACTGAACACTTTTCCCTTAAGATTAGGAACAAGGCAGAGATGTCTGCTCCCACAACTTCCTTATCACATTGTAATAGAGGTCCTAGCCAGTGCAACAAGACGAGAAAAAGAAATAAAACGCATGCAGACTGGAAAGCAAGAAGTAAAAACTACGTTCACAGATTACATGATTGTCTACATTAAAAAAAAAGAAAATTTACAGAACTTAGCAGAGGAGATACCAGAACTGAAAAGTGAGCTTAATAAGATTACAGAATCAATGTACCAAAAAAATAAAACCTTATTTCTATACACTAGCAACAAACATTCAGAAGTTAAAATTTAAAAACAAGACCATTTATAATAGGACAAACAACATAACATACTTAGTTAAAACTTTTTAAATACATGACATCTATACACTAAAATTTATAAAATATTGAGGAGAGAACTCAAAGCAGACTTAAATACAGGAGGGATAAATCACGATCATGGTTTAGATGGCTTAATACTGTTAAGGTGTCAATTCTTCCTAAATTTATGCTTACACACAACACAATCCCAACCATAATCCCAGCAGATTATTATAAGCTAATTATAAAATGCATAAGAAAATTCAAAAGTTAGAGAATAGCTCAAACAGCTTTTAATGATAACCAAGTTAAAGGACTTAGATTATCAGGTTTCAGACTAATTATAGATTTATGCCATCAAGATACTGTATTTTTGGCATAAACATAAACATATAGGTCAATGGAACTGAATGGAGTCCAGAAATAGACCCACACATATATAGGTATGGTCCATTGATTTTTGACTACCATGCCTCAGTAATTCAATGGGAAAAGCAGAACAATGTCATAAAATAGTGCTAGATGATGTGGCTATTCACAGGCAAAGTAACTTAGATATCCATATGCCAAAAATGGGCCTCAGTTATTACTTCAAACTATACACAGAATTTGACTTGAATTGGATCATGACCTAAGTGTAAGAGCTGAAACTATAATCCTTCTAGAAGAGAACACTTGAGAAAATGGAAGTAACATTGGGTTAGGCAGAGATGTTTTCTCTAGGACACAAAATAAACCAGGATTTACAGGGGAAACCATTCAGCAATCTACGGACAAAAATTAGGGGATTTATGTTAAGATCAATTGAACTGCTTGAATTAGTAAAATAAAAGAAAATAATAAAGTGAGCATATTGAAAAATCACAACAATATTTCATGACTGATGTTGTCTAGCTATAGTATAACGGTACTCTCTAGTGGTGGGAATCTACAGCAAGATGCTCTCAGAATAAATTCAGAATTTTTTTGAAAGGCAAAGAGGGCAATGGACATACATTTAAGATACCATCATTTAATGAGTGTTTTTGTGAAAAATGCTGCGTAATTTAAAAATTCATGGACTTCTGATGGAACTAACTGCTATCATATGTCTAAGTCAAAGGACTCTGAAGTGCTTAATGCTTCTTCAGAATTACTCAATCTAATATTCTGTCATCCGGAAAAGTGACATTTGTCTGATGTGGTTGAGGCATCTGATTACACGAACAAGGCCTGACAATGAAGTCCACAAATTTGCCACCATGTACCTATGATGGCAGCAATGTACAAATAACTCGTTAAGGTGTCATAACTTTGGTGTATCTGTGTCTCCCAGCTGTGTTTGTGTCAATGTGTGGCGGCGTCTTGCTGAGTGGCGTTCATTATCATTGCATGTTTTTGTGTGCCATCACAAGAATGTAAGAGCTTGAATTAGAGCGACGAACAAACATTAAATTTCTTGTTAAACTTGGCAAAAGCGGACATGAAATTAGGGACATGTTAGTCCAAGTTTATGGAGATAATGCCATGAAGAAAACAGCAGTGTACAAAAATGGATTAAGCATTTTTCTGGGGCAAGAGAAAAAGCATCAGTGATGAAGAGAGGTCAGGGTGGCCAATAACTAGCAGAACTGATGAAAACATTGCAAAAATTCATCAAGTTGTGCGTCAAAATCATCAGCTGACTGTGAGAAGCACAGCAGACCAAGGAAACATCGATCGAGAAATAGGAAAATCTTTACTGAAAATCTTGGCCTGAGAAAGGTGTGTGCAGAAACAGTCCCGAAGGAGCTCGCCGATGAACAAAAAGCAAAAGAGAGTCCAAGTTTGCCAAGACCGTCTCCAGACGATGTCTGGGCCGTGTTATCACTGGTGATGACACACGGTGTACCAATACGACCCCGAAACAAAGCGTCAAAGTGCAAGATGGAAGTCAGCCAGTTCTCCATGACCAAAAAAGATCCATCGGTTCAAATCAAGAGTCACAATGATGCTGCAAACCTTTTCTGATATCAGAGGGACTGGTCATTATGAATTTGTACCAACTGGTCAAAGAGTCAACCAAGTTTACTATTTGGAAGTGCTGAAAAGGCTGCGTGAAAAAGTTTGGACGAAAACAACCTGAACTTTTTGCTAACAACTCAGGGCTCTTGTATCACGACAACGTACCAGCTCACAGGGCACTGTCTGTGAGGGAATGTGTAGCCAGCACACACATCACTGTATTGGACCACCCTCCCTGCTCACCTGGTCTGGCCCCCAGTGACTTTTTTCTTTACCCAAAGATAAAGGAAATATTGAAAGGAAGATGTTTTGATGACATTCAGGACATTAAGTGTCATATAATGACAGCTCTGATGACTATTCCAGAAAAGGAGTTCCAAAATTGCTTTGAAGGGTGGCATAGTGCATGGCTCCCCAAGGGGAGTACTTCCAAGGTGACTATAGTGATATTCAGCAATGAGGTATAAGGCAATTCTAGAATGAGTTCGCGAACTTAAATGTCAGACCTCATACAACTCTGGTGTTCTAGTTACATTTTCTATTGGACCATTCCTACTTGAATAGAAAATTCCCTAAAATTGCTCTCTTAGTAGTTTTATAAAGTTGTAAGAATTAAGTGGTTATCTATTTTTATTTCATGTTTGCTTTTATTTTTACTGTCAATATGTAATATTCCATGCCAATTTTGTTCTTTTTGAATGGAAGTCATTTTCAAGACGTAAGACAAGAGAAATAATTGATTTATAAATAATCATAAAGATTTTGCAACAAAACAGTGAATTAGAAAACACATCAGAATTTCTTTTAGAAACATGAACTTGAGTTAATTATGTCTAATATTGCATTTGATATTTCATGACACCAAGAAAATAAAGAGAGGGGTAGAGCCACGCATACGTCCATATCAGACAGTAACTAACTCAAATTTTATTGTGCTGTTACCTAGTGAAATTAAGCTGCAACAGCCACCCGGATACTTCTGGTACGGTTCCAGGTTAACTCGGTTTAACTCAGCAAATAATAATCACTATGCTCAACACACCACAGTTCCAAGAATACAAAAGAATTTGAAGAAAAATCCTTGTCAGAGGGAAATGAAAAATATGTGGATTCCAAAGGTAAATGTCTCCATGATCCTGGCAGCGACGGGCTCGGTGGGAGATGACATTTCACTTGTCCTAGGTGCCCTCCCAGGGGGCGGCCGGCAGATCGCAGGGCTGCTTCTCTGCCACCCTGAGCAGTGTTTCCCGGGACTGTGCTGTCCTTGCCTGAGAACAAGGGTGCACGGGAGGGCTCGGTGTGCAACACGCATGGGGAGACATAGATGCTTCTACGACAACCAACGCCCATCTGCACCCTTGTTAGCGTTCTCTTAGCCACAAATGGCAATACGTGCGCGTCCCCTAACACGTGCCCTGCTCACGTGTGGGGCGGACCTGACCAATCAATGTCCATGCTCCTTTCTGGTGAGCCCAGAGAGGATGTCGGAGCCTCCCAGCTCTGTGTTCGGGGCAGTCCCCCTCACGAGAGGGAGCTGGCATTTGAAGGGGAAATTACTTCCAGGCTTGCTTAGCGGGCAAGCAAGTATGTGTGACGTATTTGGCTATTTTAATTTCATGGGCAAGGATGTAAAGCCGTATGTTAAAAGGCTTACTACAAAGCTAATTTTAAAAACTTCATGTATTTTATACAGGATTTTCAGTAATAACTTGCAGAAACCACATTTTTCATTTTTCCCCCAAACGAGGCAGCCACAAAACTGAAATCTCACTGCTGCAGGTTTTCCCAAGTTAAAGGTCTTAAAGGAAAAAAACAACAAAAAACAACTTTCCAATATGCCATAAATATGTATGTAATACCCCTCAGTAAAATGTGTATCTAGAGACATAGAATACTGTTGTCTAATCAGGTCTTACACTAAGTAATTACAGTGACACAATTTTATCAGTAAAGGTTAAGTATCTTTATCGGAGCAGAATCTGATGAAATTAGTCCTGATGTAATAAGTACCGTCGGTCACTGTTGGAGCCAGAGGTGTTGACAGGACTCAGATGTCTCCGTGGCAACCCCAGTGTCCCACTTCTTTCTCTGTAACCTTAGACACCAAGAAGGCATGCGAGTCCAGAGGGCGCGGACGGCCCTGCGGGTCATTCAGTTCCCCTTTTCTGACTTGGCCAGGCAGTGGCTGATGGGAGAATCCGGACGCGTGTTACATTAAGTGGGTGACTGCCCCTAATTTGTTGGACTCTGATGGTGAACATTTTGAATAGAAATATTGTACACAGGATTTCACTAACAAGGACAATCACTGATTTTAATTGATTTAGTATCCATAAGACGAGAGAGAGACAGAGAGATAGAGAGAGAAAGAGGGAGGGAGGGAGGGGGAGACAGGGAGGAACAAACAGATGGAAACAGAATATAGATTTCTCCATTTCGGAAATTTATAAAACCGAATGCCCCTAAGCAATTCTAATGAAGTGTCGTCAGCTACAGCCTGCGTCTCACCTAAGGACATCTGTGGATCGGAGCGTCCGTAGGGGCACGCTTGCAGCTGGGCCCGTACCAGGACACCGGGGCTCCCACGTTGCAGAAGGTCCCCCCTTGGGCCTCGGAATCGGCTGCGGCTCCGTTTGCAGCCCGAGTCACACCGGAAACACGCACAATGTGAAGAGCTGCATTCGGGCCACAATCAGTGGGAAAATAAAACTAATAATGGTCCTTTACAAACGTTCCTACTATCACTCTTATTGGGCAAAGACCCAGGAGTGGGGACGGTGGGGGTGGGGATGCTGGGACAAAAATTAAAAAATTTTTTTTCATTTTCAATTACAGTTGACATACAATATTACATTAGTCTCAGGTGTACAACATAGTGGTGAGACAACTGCACATAACTTCCGAAGTGATCCCCGTGGTGAGTCTAGTGCCCACCCGACATCAGGCAGTTATTGCAACGTTATTGACTATATTCCCCGTGTTGTGCTGGGATCAACACTTAGAGAAATACCACAAACAAAATTTTACATTTTATTTCTTTCCCAGTGTTCTTTCTCTCTTTATAAATATTAGCAAATGTCAGTTTTTCCATTTTAAGAAACTAATATAAAAATAACAATTTATTTCCGAAAGTATGACGTTAAAAATGTAACTATTTTGTATTTTTAAAATGTG
>PVJL010013185.1:0-33413 GCA_004026885.1 Lyroderma lyra
CTGTGAAGCATTCAGTAACAGCAGAATGCCCTTTGACCAAACGTCTGGACACCCTTCCATGTCGATGTGCACGGGGTGAACAATGGAAGCCCCTGTGTGTGCAAGGTCAAGAGTGATGGAGGGGAGGGACCATGTGACCACACAGAACTGGTTATATACAGATACATCTCATGTCACAAACCATTACATGTATCGGCCCGCCCTCGCATGAGGCAGCAAGTAAAAGAGTCAAAATCCAACACCAGATTTGCACGCACGTTCACTGGTTGCTTGTGTGTGTTCTTCGGCAGCTTCATCTTTCCTTATTTATGAAAATCGGAGATAATCATAATACAAATAAGTAAATAAATGATGAGGATCATCTTATAATCTGATGTGGCCAAACATTGTTCTTCACCTATAAATTTTTTTTCAAAGAATTCTAATAAATAGGAGAGATTGGCTTACCTTCCCCCCCGCCCTTTTTTACTGTTTTTCCTTTCTCTTGAGTAAGAAAGGTTAATGAAAATGCTTTCAGCTACAACAGGAAAAACTAGGGAAATACATGGCCCAGCCAGTCTGCAAGAAAGACTGTTGAAAAGTCTATTAAGTGTTGCTCAATAAAATGTTTCATTAAGTACATAGAACAGTGGTTCTGAACCCCGACTTTATTTTATAAACTTTTGGGGAGTTTTCAAAAACAACCCCACCCTCACTGATTCAATTTCATTGGGGCCCAGGTATAGGTCCTTTTTGAAGGCTCCTCATGTGTTTCTTATGAGAACTCAGGACCCCAGTATCGAATGCATTCTGGTATTCATCAGTAAAATCCCAAACCTGAGGATCCTTGAGTCCAGATGCTTCATTTAAAGATAAGCAAACAAAGACTCAGAAGCAGAAAGCGATGGGCCCAAGGCCTCACAGCTAATTAGGGGCTGAGTCGGAACTGGTACCCGGGGTCTCACTATCACTAAGACAGCTCTACTTACACTGTGCAGTGTGCTGGGGCTGGGACCTCCCCGATCACAGTGTTCAGAGGTAGGGACGCTCTGCACTTGGTGACTAAATGGATGGTATGAATCCATGCACTGTGTTATTAGCACCAGTGTTATATCCTCAAATAATATCTGAGCCACCTCTATAAAAGTGTGGCAATAAGCCCCGCAACAGGAACTTTGGTTTTGATCCCAGATGTCTAATAGTAATTTCCTAGGCACATTAACTCAGTCTTGAGGATATGTAAGTGTCCTGCATTACAAACTCTTCCCAGTTTGTGAGAATCCTACTAACAGAACACAGCTTTCATCTTCAAGTCATTCTTTTGCTCTCCTATTAATCTAAAGGTTATTCTGACATCACTTACAAATAGATGAAGACAAAAATGCTTGTAGAGACATGGATGGAATTCCACATTCTTTTTTCCTATAGAAGAAATAGTTCGTGTTAGTTCCTCACATGTGATAGATAATTGGTTACCTTCTCCCCAAGCAGTGATTCTGCTCATACAGCCAGATCCTCTTAAATACCCCACCAGAGGGCAACGCAAATGATAGCCATGGTTTCTTGATTCTCTTCATACTATGGTTACTGCTCCTTAAACCTGGCTTTTTCCTTCTGCATTTTGGCTTTGTGATTGTTCATACTGTTGGCGGTGTCTAAGGATATTCTGAGTGGAAAACCTCCCCTCTTATGTCCGATGGTATCATTACTTAGCCTGAACATCTCCTAAAAACGGGCCGAGGTTGTAGTTTTAGGAACATCAGGCCCATAAAAGGGATATTTTCACCCAGTATCACTTCTGTAATGTATTGAGATGCACATGGATCTCGTTTCACTTTAAACTGAGGAAACAAAGTACATAATTTTAAGACTTGGCCCCTGAGAGGTGTTATGGTCTAAATCCCTTATTTGAGAGATGAGTACACAGAAGCACGGAGCGTGAGAAAACACACCCAGTGTGACCCAGATAATGGCAGAACCATTACCAGGTCGAGTTTCCCCAACAGTGAAATCCAGAGATCTTTGCACTAGGACAGTCTCTACTCAGCCCTACTGTGACTGGGGGCCGAGGAAGGAGGAAAAATTGTAAAAATCACATATGTCGGAGTCCCTGTGGCCTCTTTTTCTTTAAGAAGATCCTTTTTTAGATTGTTGGCTTTATGTTAATTTGCCACCTTGTGTCCTACTTAAGGATGACTCTATTATCTGGTCTTCTGTAGCTGTTGGCGTATGTTTCTGGAGTTTGTCAAAAGATACAGGTATTTTAAAACATCTTAAGTCCAAACATGTGCCTGTCACAGGTGACAGAGGTTTCATCACCCGAAAGCTCTATTTATCAATTATGTTAGAATTCTGTTTGTCCCTCCCCAGGGTTTGCATCAGCAGTTTCCCTATCAAATACACGAAGAATTTGATATTGAGGGAGTAACATCAGCTTTGGTAACAGCAGGTCCTAAATGGCAAGGACCTAAAGGGCCGCCAGTGGCATTGTAGGAGCCGAGGAGAGCCATGGGCATAAATATTTAATGTGGTAAATTATAGGGAGACATTTGCATTTTATGCACTATTTTGAAGTACAAAGGGATTGTTGAACAATAAGAACACTTTCCCTAATTATGTTCTATTTTTAATATGCAGAGAAATGACTCTAGGTTCAGGGTGGTTATTTAGTGAATTCTCAAGATAACCTTGTCTGGTATTTTATTTTTTAAATCTTGACATCAGATTAAGACCAGACAATGAGGTGGGTTAACAACAACAACAAAAAAAAAAACCAAAAACACTAAAAACAAAAAACCAAAACAAAACAAAAAAATAGCAACGATTATCTCGTCATTGAACAGAGGATAGATTTTGAATTTCAAAAAGTGATGATCTCCATCTGGGAAGTAGGCACCAGTTCATCTGCATGAGATACAAACACTGAAAATTGTTTATAAAAAGATCCGCCACAAAATATTGTGCATTTCTGCGTCTTTGCGTCTGTGTTGGCATACCTCCTCGAAAACGATGTTTAAGAAGTCGATGACGTGGTAGTGCTGAAGTAGTGCCATCTGGAGTTCGGTGGGTTTCTTGTGCCCAGAGGAAAGATGGTGCTAATAATGGGCCCCTGACCTCACACATCTTCCTCCTGGTCCCTGGTGCACACGTCTTCCAGGGGAATCTCTCTTTAATAGTGATGGCACTGCCATACCTGCTCCTCAGAAATAAATGCAAACTCACTCAGTAGGTAGCCTGTCACTCAAAACACCCCTTAATTTGTTTCTTCTTTTTTCATGTAAATTCAAGTTCCATTCTTTCCTAACATAAAGCCGTTCTTCCAGACAGGCTAAACTTATTATGGAACCTAAACCATTGTTCCTGTCTACCCTTCTTTGGAATGTATTTGCTCCTCCCGTTTTTGTCAAACTGACGGCTTGTTGTTAGGCAGAATCCAGCTTTTGGGAGAACAGATCCAAGGACAGAGTCCTGTGTGATGAACAATTAGTTTCCCCAGGCTGCAAAGCTCATCTAACTCCCCCTCCCCCTCCCCTGGCTGTTCTTCAAATCACTATTTAACCAGGATTTCTTGACCTCCTAACTAGGAAAGTCATCTATTCCACCCCTTCATTGCCCTCTAGCATCTCTCCTCACTGCTCTTATCAGAGCTCTAATCCTGTGTTAATTCTCATCATTGTTTTCTCCTTCTGAGTTAAGAGACCCACCTCGGGAGAGGTCATGGGGTTTTATTTCCCTGTCCTGTTCGCCCACTGTCACAGAGCCTGGCACGCCATGTGTCCACGCAGACGGAGCATGCACCTTTTACCATGGATGGAAAACAATAAGAATGATTTCTGTATACTTTTCTTCACCTGACATGTTTTTATCAAAGCAATCCAAAAAAATACGTCAGAATGAACTGCTATGGGCAGCCTTAGGAAATGAACGTTACTTGTTTCCTGACTTATTTTACTGTTGCTGACAAATACCACTTCCTAATCCTGGTTCGGATTGTGCAGTGTGCTCCAGGAGTATGAGCCCAGTCTCCATGCCATCCGAGAAGCTCGTGTGCGGCAGAGCAAGTTACGAATATAATCTGTACTATCTAGACAGACACCTGACTTCCCCACCTCTCATCATATTCATTTCCCTACACATTCCATCTTTAATTTAAAAAAAAAGGTTTTTAAAAATTATTTTAAAGTAAGGTAAATAACCCTCTTTTTTAAAAACCCAAACAAAACAGAGCCTCACTGGGGCAGCTATTTGTTCAGAGAGACCTGAGTTTAAATCCTGGTTCTTCTGCTTCCTCGTCTCTGATTAGCCTTGGGAGCTTATGACTCCACTCAGTTTTCCTGAACAGAGAAGCCTGTCCATGCACATACCTGTGAGAACTGTGTAGAGACTGGAAATACGACTTGTAAAGAGTCTCCAGCAGCATCTGACCCAGAGTAGCTGCTCGTTCCACGGTAGTAACGGTCACAGTGCCAGGGCTGCTGTGAGATGACGTTGTTTAGAGCCACCATCCCTGCTTTCCCAATGGGAAACATGCAGGGAAAAACATGAGGGTGTTATTTGTATTTTATTTTAAACCAGGAGCCCTCATCAGGTGTCAAGAAAAAGGTTAGACCCTGGGTTTGCCAATGATCCTAAACAAATCATAAATGTTTTTTAAGAGTTCACTTTCTTAATTTATTTTATAGTTCATGGTGATTTGATTGGAAAAGAAATTAAACTGCAGAAAAGTCACCTCAAAGAATGTAAAACATTCTGAAATATAAAGTGGTGGTGTAGTTTAGAAAAGACCTAATGATTTTGTTGAATCTTCATGAACTATTCTGTTTTTTGTAGAAACTTGGTAATCATAGAGGTCTAAAATTTTAGACTAAGGTAGATATTTAGAAATAATTCATTTCAAATCTATAATTTTATCTGAGAAAACTAAGGTTCATGAAGAAATGTTTTATTGAACTGACCTAAGAATAAACCCCAGATCATCTCAAGCCTATTCTAGAAGACCAGGTCAGACAATTAATTTCATGAACTCATCCTAGAAAAAGTGCTACATACCACTTTGCTGAATATCAAGGCAGTAACCTTCCATGTACTCCCCTTGGGAGGCCATGCACTGACACCAGCACCTAGTCCACCATTCCAAGCAGTTTTGGAACTCTTTTTCTGGAATGACCATCAAAGCTGTCATCCTACCTTGGCAAGGTTATGACACCTTACCGTGTTGTTTGTACGGTGCTGCCAACATAACTGCATGGTGGCAAGTTTGCAAACTTAATTGACGACAGCTCTGGTGACCATTCCAGAAAAGGAGTTACAAAATTTCTTTGAAGGGTGAACTAGGTGCTGGCGTCAGTGCATACCTTCCCAACGGGAGTAAGTTGAAGGTGTCTGTAGTGATACTCAGCAATGAAGTATGTAGCACTTTTTCTAGAATGAGTTTGTCTGATCTCATATAGTGCTATTTTGATATTTCTGGGAAATATTTTAATTTATTTGGAAAATTTCCCCAAGTATATCTAATTTATATCTAAATTATTTTTATGTTAAAGAAATAGTTAATATTTTGTTTGTGAATTTTTTTTCAAAAATCTTACTCTAAAATTTTTTCTTAGGATTTTGTGCTTGGCTATTCTTTTGCATGAAACTATTTGGGAAAAATTGGCATTGTCTTCATACAAATAAATATAAATAAAATATATAAGCTGTTTGATCATTTTAGGAGCTAGTCCATTTGCACATTCAGCACATATTTATTGAAGCCATAGTATTTACAATATTTATTAAATTCTCAATAAAGATGCATTCATCAATTTTGTAAAGTATTTTCATTACAACTGAAGTTAAGAGAGAAGCATTGCTTGCTGAATTCTTGTACTGTATTTGGCAAATTTAATCTCTCTGCCCTTTATTTTTCTGTCAGTATGCCAACAAAAATATTGTCCTCATTAGACACTCAAGGATTTTATATTTAGACTATATTCTACAGGAGGGAAAATGTGAAATAGTATGTTAAAATCTGTGTTAGGGTAGTGTAATTTCTATAGCAAACAACTCTGAAACCTCAGTGCCTTGATATAATACGTCTTATCTCTTGTTCATATCATAGACCATGAAATATGTCACAGGCATGTGACAATCAGTTAGTGGGTTCAGTGGAAGATGGACAGTTTTCCCCATAGTTACTGGGAAGTTTCCATCTGGGGTGCTTTTCCAACAACTAGGACTTCAACAAATCACAGGCAACAGGAAGGGGATGCAAGAGGATGAGTATTTTGTGGAAGGTTGTGTGACCAGACCTGGAGGTAGCATACATCACTTCCACCCACATTGTCACAGCCAGGCCTCAGTCACGTGGCTTTCCCTAATGGTAAAGAATTCTGGGAAATTTAACGAGTTGCCCAGAGAGAACATACAGATTTGGTCAGCCTCTGGCTAGGCTGTGTCCACAGGTCCTCTTCGCTTCTGCATTGCAAACACAAATGAAAATGCAAGTTGCATTCTCTGAGCAAATTGTCTGTCATTGCTCTGTAATACTAGAATTTCTTAAAGTGTTCCTAAAATAGGTCAACATTTGATTCCTAATGACTTCAGTCAAGGATTTTGAGGTAGAAGTAATTTGGCAATATCTCTACAATCCTCACACATATTGATAGAAAAAAAGTGAATAATTAAATCATCTGGATGTTTATGGAGAGTTTTTAAAGACTAAACGTGGTCATTGAAATTCTATTGATTTCCCCCTACCTTGAATAACTTACTCTTCACAACCATGAAAAAGGACAATTGAGTGTAAGTTGGTAGGTGAGTTCCAGTGACTTATGGTGAGAAGTACACGTTAGGCGTGGCCAGGAAACCTGTGTCTTTATCAAGTCTTTGCAAATTGCCATTGGTGTGACCTTGAGCAGGTTGTGTAAAGGCTCTGAGCTGTTTTTACACATGTAAAATTACTATATTTCTTTGCATCCTCTGTCCTACTTCGATGTGCCTCTTCTATTTCATTATTTTACTAAATAATGTGCCTCATCTACTGTATTAAAACCAAGGCCTTACCCTGTGTGTCTTCTGAAAACAAATCTGGACTTTCTTTCTGATTTTATGTAAAAACTATGAAATCTCCAGTACTCTGAGCTATGGTTGTTTGTCTATTTCTATTTAAAGAGAAATCCCTTAGCTCAGGCATGTCCAACCTGTGACCCAGGATGGCTTTGACTGAGGCCCAACACAAAGTTTTAAAACATTATGAGATTTTTTGTGATTTTTTGTTTTGTTTTGTTTTTAGCTCATCAGCTACTGGGTTGGTTAGTGTATATATGGCCTAAGACAGTTCTTCTTCCAATGTGGCCTGAGGAAGCCAAAACATTGGACACGGCTCCCTTAGATGTTGGAATTGACATAACTAACCAAAACAACAGAGTTCACATGAGAGAGACCAATAAAAAAAAAATTGCCCCTGCTCCCTGGTGCCCTTTCCTTGGGGAGACATACAGCCTTTGACCTGCTTTCCCAGCCATAGACCAACAGTCATGCAGGAGGGAACCCCAGTGCTCCCCTGGCCTTGCAGGTAGACCATGTCAGACTGTCTGGCTCTGTTCAGCTCCAAACACCATGGTTTTAAAAAACACAGACACTTCAATTAGTGTTCAGTTCAGGGTGGCCATGAGAGTGGGAGTTCTAGATTTGTATTCTATAAAAGACATGACCATAGTTATTATTGACTGTATTCCTTATGATGTTCTTAAGAAGTGCAAACTGGTAGTTAGAAAATAGTCACAGGAGTGCACAATAATTTTTTATATTAAAACTAGGTCTTTAATGTTTAGAAGATTGGAAAAGTAGGGAACCTATCTTACTTTCTGAATGTTGAGATTTTAGAGGTGAAAGAAATGTATTCATGTTGGTAGCAATAAGGTTATATAACAAACTACTAATTCGTCAAGCATATAATGTGGTGTCAGATGGGTACTAGACTAATCAGGGGATCACTTTGTAAATTATATAAATGTCTAACAACCATGCTATACACCTAAAACTAATATAAAATAATACTGAATATCAACTGTAATAAAAAAACAAGATTATACAAAATAGACATTATGCTTTGCATTAAATGAATAAAAAGATAAACACTTAAAATTTAAAAAATAAATAAATAAAATAAAATAAAAGACATGACCAAGGAGAGATGGACTCCCTCACTCTGGATTCTAAAGTGCGTTACTTAAAAACAAAAATAGGAGTTCCCTGGTGGTGTAGTGGCTTAAGGCTTCGGCGCTGGTGCTGTCAACGCTGCAGCCTGGGTTCGATTCCCAGCCAGGGAACTACCCACATACAAAACAAAACAAAACAAACAAACAAACAAAACCAGAAATAGACTAGCTCTGAGTTGTTCCAGAAACAGGACTACCAACAACCAACGAATGGAGGTTCTTGGAGGGAGGCCCACTTCCACTCTGTACAAGAGCTTTCTACCAATTAAAGATGTTCACAGCTGAGCCCACCTTTCCCACGAGGTTGGAACCCTGCCCCTTCCTAGAGCTATCCTTCCAAAGGTAGGACACCAGAGAGTTCCCCGTGGTGTAGTGGCTAGGCATTGGCACTCTCAACGCTGCGGCCTGTGTTTGATTACCAGCCAGGGAACTACCCCCACCCCACCCCCCAAAAAAACCACAAAGGTAGGACACCATCTCAGCAGAGACACACACACCTTGCTTTTTGTGTTATAATGGTGGTTTCCAAGGTCCCTTTCAGCTTTAAAACATAGTGACTGAATCTAATACCCCTCTGATAATGCAATTTAGTTCATGGCCTCCTTTAGCACCTCAAACATATTGTCTTTTCTACCTCATCAATCTGCCTGGATCATTATTTTCATTGTTTAGCCATTGAACTACAGTGGAGAGATGTCAATGCTGCTGCTGACGCCACTAAGATGGGACAATTCTGAAGCATTGTCTGTGTCCACAGAAGGCTGCAGCACTCACCAGCAACATGAGCTCTGGTCCCTGTCTCGCCAGGCACTGTTAGAGTTCACCTTTTGTAACCCTCAATGAGAGTGTGAAATTTCAGTAGCAAACTATACATATAAAACCATCTTGTCTCAATCATCTGATCATCTAGATATTCATAGAAACAAATAATGTGACAAATTAATCCTCTTAAATACTGCAAAAAAGAAAAAGAAAATAGAATTTTATGTAGCTCAAGAAAGTGGTGTTATCGGTCAGATTTCCAAATAATACTCATTTTTCCAGGCAAATCTCTTGTTTTCTGGTCTGTCATTAACAAGTCAATTAGAAACATGTATGGGTTAACAAGGAAAACAGTGTTAGCTAAGTCATGTTTGTCAGTGAGGGTCGTTGGTTCATGCTCTGGCCCATGGGCTGAGGGATTGGAGAGCTGGGAGGAGAGGCTGTGAGACATGGCCTAAGATGGGGTGAGATCCGAGATGCAATCAGGCCATTTATGACAACATGGGTGGACACTGAGACCATCATACAAAGCGAAATAAACCAGACAGAAAAAAACCAAGAACCATATGATTTTACTCACTTGTGGAACACAAAGCTGAATACAACAAAGAAACAAAAACTCATGGACACAATCAATTGTTTAGTGGTTATCTGAGGGTATGGGGGGAAGTGGATGCAGAGAAAGGACAGGGTTTCAACTATATGGTGATGGAAAAAGAACTGACTCTGGGTGATGAACACATAACATAATACACACATGATGTATTGTAGAATTGTACACCTGGAATCTGTGTAACTTTTACTCACCAATGTCATCCCAATAAATTTAACAATTAAAAAGAAAAGAAAACTTGAGATCACATTGCTACTAAAGACTTAAACTTGAACCTTAAAAAAATTATAGTGAGCTAACTTTCTCAGGTGGAGCATACATGTGTTCATTCATCCTGTCTATTCTCACTGTGGACTCTATTAGAAACTGAGTCTTTAATCTTAAAAGCTTATAGTCTGATGGTGGGAGTAGACACATAAATCAATAATTACATGACCTTTCCATCCAGCAAAAGAGGTTTGAAGACAGGCTAATGCTGTCAGCTTTAACATGCTGTAGTCCCCCAGATAGCTACTTATAGAGGTCCATTGGTGCTGTATTGTTTCATCTCTTAAGCTGTGGGAGGATTTTTAGGTTATGGAGATTTATAAGAATCCTCAGTACCATTCATTGTTGAGAGAGTGAATATTGGTGAGGCAATGGATCAAAGATTCTGGAAAACTCAGTATCTGGTGTAGGGCAGACCTGATGATGAAAGGCTTCAGACCTGAGGAGACAAGTCATTGTGGGTGGCCCAGGGTCCAGGGCAGGAATGGACAGGGAGAGGAATGAGTTAGAAGCCAGAGAGACAGATGTTGGACCCAGAGAGAACATAAAGAGGAGGAATTGGGAACACTTTGAGCAGAAGCTTCAGAGTCAGCAGCATGAGGTGTGATAGATAGACTGGAACCCTAGAGAGAATATTTTGGTCATGAAAAGTTGGCTCCTGGTCTCTTATTCTTATGTATCTTTCTTCAATTTAAACACTTGAAGACATTTTAGACAATAATATGCAAAACACACAAGCTTAATGACAAGTTTAATGCAATAATACATGCATTTTTAACAGCAAAACTTCAACTGAAGGTCAGATTTCAATGTGAGAATCAGAGTTGAGATGACTAGTCGACATTCCATGCATTCGATGAAGAGAGGATGAGCATGCTCTATGTAGCTGGCCCCTTGCTCCACCCTGAAGCTAGAACTGTGAACGCAGAAAGAACTCAAATTCCATAGCAAACATGTCTGTGATTATCTAAGATAGATCTTGTTCAGGAAAGTTTATGTTGCTAACATCAAATTTTTTTTCAACAGGCTCTAAAGAAAACATATGGACATGGATAAATATGTCCCTATTCCTCGGAATAGATGTCTTAGAGCTTTTCATATGTCTTAACTGCATCTGTTTCTAAGTCTAATTGTCCACTTTCCATTTATTTATTTTTAATAACTATTTTGAACATTTTCGTACTTATTAATAAGAAAATGCATTATGTAAGAAGCTGTTCTTGCATATATATATGGGAAACCACATTTATTCTCAAATAAAATGCTCAATAAATACATTCATGATTTTCTTACAGATTTTTCAGCTCTGCCTTCTATTTAGGAGGCAGATGTTAAGGTACAGGTCTGAGTGATGCAATTTCTTCAATCCTTTTGTTCAAGTTTTTCTAAATACACCTGCCAAAATTTACCAAAGACTAACCTCTGGGACTTGAAAACAAAGAAGGAAGAACAAAAAGACTCCTTTTTTGTTTTCATAGCTGTGTTGGCTTTTATTTAGTTGAGGTTTGAGACCTAAATGACACTTTGCTGGTTTGTGTATATGAGTAATTTGAATGAGAACAAAGAAACTGATATTCGTGGAGGGGCCTTAACACATATCCTCGACCTTTCGTATTTAAAATGCTGCCCTAATCTGCAAGAATACTGGACCCAAAGTTAAGTTGTAGCAATTTTTTTTTAAGTTTGGTTAGTTTTCTTTCCGATGGTAGAAGACTTGCATGTGTGCAAGTGTGTGTAGAAAACAAAAGGTGAATATTTAATGATGGTAGTGGAAAAAAAGATAGAAGTCGATAATAAAGCCAACTTCCCAGTGGTTTGTTTAAAATCTGGAAGAGAAGATGAGGTGAAACAGATGGGTCATTAGGATTTGAGGCTGTGACATTTGGAAACTAGAGTACATTTTCTTTGAAACTGTAAATAAACAGCTTGGAAATAACCTAAGATGTTCTTTCCTGATACTTGTTTTACTTCACTTGACTTAGGGCAGTGAAAAGCAAGTGCTGAATAAATTGTTTTGCTATCATTGTGCTGGAATGTATTTCTTTTAAAATATTTTGACTTCTATTTGATTTCAGTGTAACTGAGACTCAGGCTTCTCTACTGGCCCATTTAAAGACCAGGAATCTTTCTGAGGTTGTTTTTAAAACCCTACCCTCCTGGTTTAAGTTCTATATCATAGAATGATACACATGACATGTCTTACACAACTGCATGGCATCTTGGAACTAAATGTCTAATGTGGAAGTAACTGAAGACCCAACAAATGCAAACAGGCCAAGGTTATTTATTCAGAGCTTGCTTAAGCAAAACAGTCAGCCACCACCACTCACACTGGGCAGAGACTAGGAGGCAGGAAGAAGAGTAGGGAAGCTTTGTAGTGGGAAAAGAGAAAGTTCCAGATGTGCCTCCAACGGGGGCCGTTGGCCTGGGAACGCTGTAGGCAGACTAACTAAAAGCAGGGTACGTATTTGTGGTTAATTTTGGGCATGTATTTGACTTTCTCCCTTTGGCCCTCTGTTGGGAGCTGGGCCACAAGTGCTGGCTGTTGAGGGCCAGTTGTTACATGGGTTATTGTCTGGCTTCCTGGATGGGTTGCTAGAGATAGTGGTTTGGCTTTCTGAAACCTGACTTGAAGATAGTAGGTTGGCTTTCCGCACTGGTTACTGTAGATAATGACTTAGAGTTCTATTTTTATATGGGGTATGGCGATTTTCCATGTGTATTTTCAGTCTCTCAGTGATTATCTAGTCCAAATGTGAAAAGATTAAAATAAATTCTTAAAAAACAAATGGTTATGATTTATTTAAGTTAATGCTACTTTTTACATGTATAGCACATTTTAGTTTTCAAAATACCTTCAAATGTAGCATATTATTAGATCCTTCAAATTAAAATGAGGAAGTTAGGCAGTGCTGGTACATATTGTAGTTAAGAAAAATAAGACTCCAAATGGAGAAACCAAGTGACACGGGCTCAGTGACATGGGTCACCAGCCCAAGACCATGGCCAAGGCTGCAGAGCTGGGCCTCTCAGATTCCTCCCCCAGGGCTGCTTATAGAATTACAACTGTTTTTTCTCTGCTCCACAGATTCAAATAATGGGGACGCAAACTGTAACATTTGTATTATCATATTGCAATTTGATGAATATTTGAAACTGCATTCAAAGAAAACAAAATATAGATTCAATGAATCATTTCTGTGATTTTTTTTACTACCGTTTTGCTCAAAGCTTCCTTATTTGAATTAAGCCTTCAATCTGCTAAATTTTACAACTTGTGACAGTTCGATAATCAGATTTTTAAAAAATGCTATTAGCTCTGTGCCATTTTAATACATTTATAGCAGTCACTTGATTCTCTTGTTCCATTAGGAATATACTTCCTACACACATCATTAAGATGCTGGAAGGTGATGAGAAACCTACTAGATTAATTAATTAAATACCTATTGAACTATGCTCGGGGTGCAGGAGGCACCAAATTAGAAAATAATAATAGTAAGCAAAAAGTGAAACTCAGACCCTGCCTTTAAAGAACCCAAGGCCTTCTGAGAAGAGCAAATACATAGGAAGATAATATGGGACACCGCCAGTGCAGAGGTGACCGTATACCCCAGGGCTGAGGGGAGTTAGCTAAGCAAAGGCAGGACATATGGGTATTTAAAACAGGTGAGGTAGGCTATGGTAGCTATGGAAGAGAAGATAGCAGATGTAGAAAATAGCCTTAGTTTTGCTACTAATATAATGTTCAGGTGGGGAGTGACCAGGTTAGAGAGGAAGGGAAGAGTGAGATAGTAGAGAACCTGGTGGGTCATTAAAAGGAGGTTAGACATAATTCCATGGATAAAAGGAAGCTTCTGAAAGGATTTTGGTCAGTGGTACATTATGAATAGATTTGCATTTTTTGTTGTTTTTAAATACCTCTCTGTGTGCATTACAGAGTAGGTATTCCCTCAAATGACAGTGTCTCATGGTAGCAAGGAGGTGGCACTCTTTTTTTTTTTTTTTTTTGGTTGGTTCCCTGCTTGGGGATTGAACCCAGGCCACAGCGGTGAGAGTGCCAAAGCCTAGCCACTGCACCACCAGGGAACCCATGGTGGCACTCTTAAAGACATCTTTATTCCATGTGTTTCTGAATGCCTGTGTACATGCATTACAGAATGGTTGTCATATCCATTCCCTGAAATAGTACCCCATCATATTTGCATTTTAAACAGATTGCTTTGGCACACATGGAGCTTGTGCTTTGGGGAGTCAAGGACGCAGGCAAGGAGACAAGTTGCATTAATCCAAGGGTGGTGATTCAAGTTTGAACCAGAGCACTTGAGGTACACAAAGTGGAACAGAAGGGAGAGCAAGATATTCAGAAATAACATCTGCAGAATATGCTGACTTCTAGCTGGATGGTTGGCTGGACAGGAGGAACCATTAGTTTAGTAAAATATAGTGTCAGTTCAGTCTTTGAAATGTTGAGTTTGTGTTTTTTATGGGACATCTTGATGGCCTAATTCAGCAGGCAGTTGGATGGATATGTGTATACACAAACACACACACATGTATAGAATGGTCCAGGCTTATAATAAAATATTTAGAAATAAGTATCCTTCAATTGCTAGTTGAATCCTGGAGGATAAAATTACAGAAAGAGAATGAGAAGGACAGTGGCTAAGCTAGTCCCTTGGGGACAGCCATCATGGAAGGGATGTGTTGAAGAAGAGAAGTTATAGATGATATACAAATGGTGTTAGACATGGGACACAACACAGGGAGGTGGGCCATCTGTGAAACCAAGAGAATTGAAGATGTAAATAAGAGTGTGATCAAGGAGTTGTCAGATGGCTTAAAAATGTCTTCTAAATTTGCCCACTCAAAGGCACTAGGTGATCTGAGCAGAAGCAGTTTTAGTAGAGTGGTTGGAATGAATTCATGTCACCATGGGAGTGGAGTGAAGGAAAGATGAGACAGTAAAGAGGGTGCATGTGACATGCTCTTTAAGAAGTTTCCTTGAAGATGAGCACAGGGATGAGTCACTAATGATGGCTCATGATTCATTGAGCTTCTCCTCTTCCAAGGAGAAAACTATTTCCCAGTGATGTTAGCCTGCACACCTCAGAAAAAAAAAAAAAAAAAAGACCCTGTGTGATCTTCAATCCTGTTATTTTAAATGTGATAATGTATAACACACATCTGAGTTTTTGAAAATATATTGAAAGCATTTAAGAAAATTGGTCTTTAATGTTTTAAAGGAATCTGGGAAGGACCTGACTTTTGTTTAACAGAATGTAATTCCGGTTAATACACAGAATCCACAGAGGAGCTGAAAGTGCGAAGTCACAGCACGGAGCCATTACCAAAGCTCGACAGCAAAGAGAGAGGACATCATGGGACATCCTCCAGAGAGCCTGTCAAAGCTCAGGAATGGGATGGAACACCAGGGCCGCCTGTGGTCACCAGTAGGCTGGGAAGATGCTCGGTGAGCCCCACCTTGTTGGCAGGAAACCACAGCTCAGGTAAGAAAGATAAGGATTTCCCAGGCAGTAAAGCCTTGTGTCTCTAACAACTGCTTTTATGCAGTTGTCACTGCGAGAACCATAGCCACAGATATGTCTACTCACAAGCCCCTCACGTACAGGGATGTGACGGTGTTGGACCAGTCCAGGGGGCATGATTCACATGGACAGTAGAAAAGTCAGTGGCACTCCACGCAGCTATGCCATGCGGCAGTCCTGACAATCTGAAACAGCTTGTGCTAAATTTCACCTAAAACATCTGGAGTCCTCATTAAAACAGTTTTCATTTATGAAATTTAAGTGATTCAAAGTTTATGGCTCCTTTGCTTTAAAAATGATCTTAGGCAACTGGGAAAAATGAACAAAAAATAAAATTGGGGTAAAAACGTAACCAAGATGATGTGAAGGCAGTGGAGAGGGTGAGGCATTGGAAGTGGTGAGCTGAACATGGTCACCGGGAGTCAGACGAGGTACTACAAGTTCCCACACCTAAGTCAAAAGAGCTAGAAAATTAGCATCCACTATACCTTTAAATCTCACAAATTGAAATTAAAATCTGCAATGCAATTTTGCATTGTTAATAGGTAAATATTATTAAACTTCCTTTTTTAAAAAGTTGCATTGTATTTGTTTTGAACTTTCATCTGCATGATGGACTCACGGAGCTGTCAGTTAAAATAAACAACAAATAATCAAGCAGCCTCTGGTAGTTCTCAGGTTTCTATTCCCCAAGTAAGTTAGAGCTCTGAAGCAAAGGCCAATCCTTTCTTATTTCTTTAAACCCTGCTAGTCGTCTTGGGAAGCATGAGCTTAGTCTGTGGTCTCTCTGAGAGTCATGCACGAGTTAAAACTGAAACAGGAAGAATGATCTCAGTCTTTGGGAAGGGCTGTTTCTAGAACAGTATACCCAGGCAGAGGCAGGACAATAGCCTCACCAGCCTTAAAAATGTAAGTTCAAGCCTTAGTATTGCAGCCACATCATGTGTCATGTGGACAACCAACTTAACGACAGGAGGGAGAAGGAATGTTACGTGAATTTAGCAGAAATCTAAAAATATATTTTTGACAGTAAAGTGAAACTAGCTATAGTTGTACTTGTATATATAAGGAGAGGATATCTGTGCATTTTGTCAAAAAGAAAAAGAAAAAGGAAACAAATAGTATTTGTAAGAGAAACAAAAACATTCCCAAAGAAGGTTGACACCACTATTCAACTTGGAATTCTGATTAGTTTTAGGTTTATTATTAGTATTTAAAAATAATAATAATCTAACTTTGTACCAGCTCTAACCAAAAGACATGGACAATCTCTGCCCCTGTTGTGACCAAAGATGTGTTTTATACCAAATGGAGGCATTGTCTGGGTGTTTATTATGTAGCAGCCACTGTTCTAGGGTCTGGGAAACCAGTGGTGAATAAGGCATCCTCACATTTAGGTGATCAAAGTCAAGTGCAACACAGACTGATGGGTCATTGCAATGTGAAGTATTATATACAAATAATGTCTGAAACAGAAATCAATGCATTTTTCTTGAGAGGTTATGATTTTAGCAAGAACACGCAAGGGCTTTTGGTGGATGAAATAATAATTGCTTAAGAATATAACCTTTGAACTACAGCTTGCAACAGCAAGAACTGCTCACAAGATGACAGAAGAAAGAAGTCTGTCTTCTGGCTGAAAACCTGAAGTGCTGTAGATGGAACCCAGCATGCTTTGTGTGAAGGGTGGGGGTGGGGGTGGGGGTGGGGTGATTGACAGAAGACACTGCAAAGTAGGCTGGGGCCAGACAATAAGAATCCTGCAGGACCTTGTGTATCAGCTACAGAGTACCGGTCAGCCGTGGTTTAAGTCACGGTGACCTTTGGTAACCCCCATAGGACCCCATCTGCTGTGGGCAACTTCAGGTGTTTTGCAACGGTTCAGTGAGTCATCAAAGACCCAGGAACTTTCTATCTTCTACTTCTCCTGTCCTGCTAACCTTGGTGATTTTTTTTTTTTTTTTCATAATCACCAGCCAACTACGACAGCCCTGGGCATCGTGCCCCAGCAGATTCTCCTTTCCATTTAGTGGGGTTAGAACTGGAAAACCTGTCCTCTGGCCCAATCACTGCACGGTGGGCTTACAGAACTTCCTTATTCCCCTTAAATGAAGGGGTCTCTGCCTTACACCTGGAAATGCAGTCAAAATTTGCTGGCCCAAGACAAGGCAGTACTGCATCACCAATGGCAGTGTCTGCCATCTCATGGTTTGGTTTTGAACATGATGTGGTGGATATTTTGTAGTCATTTAAATATTTTTAAGGAGAGGTACAATGTAATCCAATTTCCATCATGAAAGGTCTAATGATAATGCCACGGCTTCAACCATGGGTGATCCATGGGGAGGCCATTTACTGAGACAGAGTCAACATGAGATGTGGAGCAGGGCTTAGGTGGGCAAGTCAGGACTTGGACTTTGTGTTACATTGGAAGTGTGGTGGGACCTGTCATTGAGAAGATAGGAGACAGCTGGAATTACAGACCAGGAGCTAAAGCAAGTTAATGGAATTAGAGACCAAGACCAAAGACCTTTGGAATGGCTCGGACGAGATGGTTCTAAACTACGAGAACAGGGAACTGAGATGAGCCAGACACTGAGACTGAGCACTGGGGGAATCCAGACATTTCCAAGTACGGCAAAGGATGAGAAAACTGGAATAAATGGAGACGAAACAAGGCGACAGTCCACAATCAACTTTTCCTGAACACCAAGTAAGTTGTATAAAAATCGGTACTATGTCTTGGACGCTTTGTCATGCACCGCCCAGTAAATCCAGAGAGCGAGCAGAATTTATAACAGACTTTGTCTTCCACAGCAAACGCCTTAAGTGCGTCTCTTGGGTTTTGGTACTTAACTCCTCTGCTGAGCCTTTCAGCTCTGTTTGTACAGCTTGAAACTGTCCACTGATCAGAAGAAATGACATAAGTGTCTTTCGTCTCTCACAGTCTCCATCATCGATTACGAAGATGGTCCACAAAGGTGAAAGAAGAAAAGAGTTTTAGGACACTGTCGATAAATTTCTGTATCCACATTAAAAGAAATGTGAAATGTAGAGAGAGATGTATGGTCACTTATATGATGTCAGTGCAAGTGTGACTTCTTATGTGATGACACGAATGCTCAAAAGAGAATTACAAGTACTTGAACTTTTAGAAGAAGTCAGTGCCTCCCAAATATATCAATTGTATCTATGGAGTCCACCCTTGTGCCAGTTTTGAGGGAAAAAAAGTAGAAAAGAAAAAATGTTCATGTTGGCAGTTTTTATTTCTCTGAACAAAAAAAAAAAAGAACCTAAAATGTGTCAATGCTATTTTACAAAAAGTTATAGTTCCAGTAGCAAAAATGTATAAAATAGAATATCTGAATTTCACTCACCATTGATGTTTTAAACCAATGATGCCCTAGTTGAAGAATGCTCATTAGAGACAGGGCTTCGTCCCCAGTGGGCAAATAATACATGAAGAGAACGTTTTGGACTTGCTGTTTTGGAATGGAAGAGAATCAGTCAGTATTTACTCTTTCTACCTCTTCCCTTCAAACTTCTTCTTCATTACTGTCTCCTGGCCACTGGGACACTAAACTCATCCCGTAGCAGAATAGAACCACAATGAATAGTCCTCTTCCCCAAAGAACAGAGTATTCAGCTCCACGCCTAACACTGGAGAGGAAAAGAGATTCCTCCTGTTCTACCTGTCCTACCTTTATTTACCTATAAGTTCTCCTCGCCCTGTCAACTTTCTGCCTCTGGAATGCACTCTCTCTCTCTCTCTCTCTCTCTCTGTCTTTCTGTCTCTCTCTGTCTCTGTCTCTTTCTGTCTCTCTGTCTCTGTCTCTCTCTCTCTCTCTCTCTGTGTCTCTCTCTCTGTGTGTCTCTCTGTCTCTCTGTCTCTCTGTCTCTCTGTCTCTGTCTCTCTCTCTCTCTCTCTCTCTCTCTCACACACACACACACACACACACACTGCTACCAGTCACAGACTATTGTTTCACTAAAAGTGGTTTAGCCACTTGAAATAGTTGCTCTTAACAGCTCTTTTGAGGAATGGAGGAACTGCTGAAGCAGAGCGAATGGATGTGTCAGATCTCAATTCTAATTAACATTGCCCACTGGTCACTGTGGTACTTTATTAAAGTCACTGTTGTTTAGTAAAACAGCCAATCCCTGGAGGGTAATTCCTGAAGGCAGGGAAGGACTGGGATCCAAATGCTCATGAAAATAATAGGAAAATGTGGAAATTGTATAAGTTAAGTGTGGTATTAACAAAAATTTAGAATTCAGTCACTGAATCAATCAACAAATAGTGTCTGAGCGGCTTGTATCCAGCTCTGTAAAGGTTTAGGGGGACAGACACCCATACACACACATTATAGGTCCTGCAAAACACAGCTCTGTCACTCAGAATCTTGCTATGCTTCTTCATGACACAAAACTATTGATCAAAAATTGGTTAGGTTTTAACTAAATGTGTTATTTTCATTTGTTATCTATAAAGTGTATTACATATCATCTGCATACTGTTTACTACGCATTCACTATCATCCAAACAACAGAAATATAGTGGGGGATTGAAAAAAACATGGAGGGTTTAGTGGGAGACATCAAGTCTTAAAACAAGATTACATCGGGTCTTTTCATAAAATGAAATAATAAGAAAAATCATCATCATCTTCATTATTATTAATTAAGTAGAAGTACAGGGTGCCCCAAAAGTAGGTATACAGCTGAATTTCATCACAACAGACCGATTTTGTGGTGTATCGTGTGTCACCGTGTCCTAGACTGGTTCGAGGAATGTTGCAACATTGATGAAACAGTGTTAAACAAATGTATATGGAATAAATAATGTCATAAAATGCAAATAAACTATATTGCACTGTATACCTACTTTGGGGCCACCCCATATAGAGAGAGAACTTTCCACAAGGGATGAAGAAGATGGACAAAAACTGAGGTGGCCTGATATGGCCGTGCAGAGTCAGCCTGATGGAAGAAGCATTTTTGGAAGTAAACTCAGAGGCCTTGAGCAATCTTAAGAAGACCTCTCAGCTGCTGGGGGGTCGACCTGGGGCAACTGCGCCGTTCTGGGAAGGTCAGGCGCCTGGAGGACAGGCAGGTGACAGGAGCAGGTGACTGAGAGGAGGTGCCTCCTTCAGGGCAGGTGTGTTGTGCGTGCACATTACAGACACAGGAATGCCCTCTGTGTGCACACAGGCAGCTATTTCTCCTCACTTCCTTGAAACCTGAAGCTCTGTTGGTCTGTTAACATATTTTAACATTTGTTAGAAACATCGGTATGGAGCCTATTTCTCTAAGGCAAAGAAAATCTATTGCAGACTGACAAACATCAGGGCTGAGTGATGGAGGTGCAGGTGACCTGGAGAGCACAGGGCATCTCTAGGGGACAGAAGCTATTCAATGCCAGCTGATGCTCACCATGAGAAATGCTCAAAATTCCCCGATTTGATTTCTATTATATTAAATCATTCAAGTTTTAAATATAGTTCAATTTGCAAAAATACATTGAATCCGATAATCTGCTTCCTCTGGCCCATGAGGGCTGAAGGCTGCCGATTCACATTGTCTGGTTTGTAAAATCAAGGGTTGGCCATTCAGTGGAGGCATGAATTTGACCCTGAAACACAGAGAGGTTGGGTGATGGCAAAAACAGCAGGTGCCAGTTGGCATTCTACCCTCTTGGCTTTTCTTTGTAGAAACTACAGCCCCTTGAAAAGGCTGTGCTAAGGGTACAAGTGGGGACTGGAGAGAGGTGCATGGTCTTTGATGGTCAAGAAGGGAGAGCAATGTCTTGACTCTGAAAGAGGAACAGAGGTCTGGCATTCCGTGAATGATGGGAAGGACCAGCAGCAGCATAATGCTTTTCACAGCATCCTGGAGAAGTGACATGGATTCTGGGAGGGAGGACGGGTGACACAGAGCTTGCATGGGACCATCAGTGAGGCTGGATTTTATGCTTCATGGTTCCAACCCCCAAAATATGGAATTCTGTGTTCACAGGACTCTTTATGCTGGGGAAACAGACTGCCCTGTGAGAGGCAGTGAGAGCTGAGGCCCTGATGGGCCGCCTTGTGTGTGCTGCTCTCAGGAGTCCTGGGCTTTCTCAGGACCCGATTCAGACAAGCGTCTCTACCACCGTTCATGAGTCAGCCCTTCACAGCCAAAAGGGTTCCTGTGCTCACAAGTTCAGGGAAGTGAAAAACAGATATGGATTTAAGTTCATTGGAAAAAGCAAATGTGCCATTTCTTGCACACACGTTTGCAGAGTAAATTTTATCCTGATGATAAACGCATGCACAAGATGGTTGAGGACTGGGTTTGGGGTATCCAGCAGATCTGGGTTTCAATCCGGATTCTGACTTTATTAATGATGACATTGGGCATGTCCCTTCATGTCTCTGAGCTTCATCCATAAAATGTTGATGATAATAGTACCTACCTCATAGATACTCCTGAGAATGAAAGGTAAGAATTAGCATGGTGCCTGGGACACAATATTGAATAAACATTAGTTATCACTATGATTCCATACAAGAGGTGTGATCGAAAAATATGGTGAATTTAAATTAAAAAAAAAACAAACGTTATTATAGTAAAAGACACATTGCCATGAATCCCTCTCAAAAGACTCCCCCTCGCTTCGAACACACGTACCCCATCATTCCTGCCGCTTTCTGAAGCCATTCTGGAAGTCCTCTTCCGTGAGTGTCTTTAGTTGCGCTGTCGTGGCTGCCTTAATGTCCTGAATCAATTCAAAACGTTCACCTTTCATGGTCATTGTGACTTTGGAGAAGAGCCAGAAGTCACATGGCGCCAGATCCAGTGAATAAGGTGGGTGAGGACACACCATCATGTTTTTAGTTGACAGAAATTTATGTTCATGCGTTGTTCACGATCCATGGACACCTCTCAACCTTTGCTCACAACCGACAGACTGCACCGAACAAGCTGACACCTGTCACACACTGTTCCTAAGGTTCCACGTGCCCCTCCCGTATGGAAGATCCCCGCCTTCCCGTTGGCCAGCCCTCGGCCGCAGCACTCACCGTCACCGTATTTTCTGATCACACCTCGTACCTTTGCAGATATCTTTGCGCAGAGCTTAGAGAGTCACTGGCCTGGGGTAATGAAAGGTTTTCCGCATGCGGTGGCATTCGAGCTGGGACTTGCACTGTGCAGAAGCGAAACAGGGAAGGTAGTAAGTGAAGTGAGACAGAGAAGTCGTGGGGTAGTCTGCTGGGGCTGGTGAGCGCTCTGGCTCCAACGTGCCACTTGGTGCGCCCACAGCCCAAGAACCGTGCTTCTTCAGACGTTTGCCACTCTAATCCAGGCTCTAATCACGTCTGGGAGGGTGGGCAGATCACAGTGATGTCAGGCTGTTAGCCCACGGCCTAAGAGCGGGTACCCATGAAGGAGGTGCAGCAGAATGGGGGTGGCATTTAACCTAAGCCACGGAAAACTGGGGTTCAGGACAGGGAACTGCAATAGAATCCAAGAGTGTCGTCCCGGAGAGCTGATGTTTGTCAGTTGATATATCAGCACGGCGCCTTCCTCTTGACAACCGTGAGACGTATTTCCTGCACCGTACACGATAACGCCGAATGATGGGCTCACTTTGCTGATGGGCCTCCTGGCAGCCATAACTCAGCACTTCGAAGTCAGCCTGTCATACCCAAGAAGAGTGGCACGTGCACGTGTTTAGAGGAGAGAAGAACAGGGAAGCAGCACAGAATCGGGCAGCAGGGCTGGGGATTGTGAGACAGCACTTACGGCAGCAATTCCTGGCAGCCGTAATAAATCTTTGTCGGTTTTGTTTTTTGTTTTTTTTAGTACATGTTAACCATGATTTATAAGAATGTTGATAAATTAAGACTTTGATGGTTATCACTTGAAGTTACATAACCCTCTTATGGCCCAGTTTCTCTATCTTTACAGAAAACATGAAGGGCATCTGAGGGTGTAGGTCGTTATGAGCATTGGCTTTAAAAATGCATAGAAATGCCTAGGACCAAGCTGGTTTATAGAAACTAGGAGAGCAAAGTGTATTCTGTGTCCATTTAATTTTACTGGGAAGACCTCTGTCTCTTTTAATAAGACCAAGACTGAGTCTTTCCCTTGGAGAGCCCGGCTCACTGCAAATGCAACCTAAGGTTTCCTTTAGCTACGGCTGGCTTCGGGACCACTATGAGTGCAAGAGGCGTGCGTCACTTAGTTGTGCGTTTTCCGACAACGGCCTCAGTGACGGCCAGAGTGACGGCCGTCTTTGGGTTCCCCGGAGTCTGCGCTTTTGGAGCATCAGGCGCAGGCGTTCAGACTCGGCGGCTGCATTACGCACACTTATCAGAAAAGTCGCCTTAATCTCTCACAGCGTGTCTGTTCTGCCCGGTAGCAATCGTGCTGGCGAGGACGTGGGGGCCACAAGGAAACACGGGTATTTGCAAATGCACACATTTTCTTTAATAAATACCCGAGTTGACACTCATTCTTCTATGAATTCAGTTTTCCCTTTGTGCTTATTTTATAACAAAAATTTATTTCAGCATCTACTCCGTTCCATGCAGGGGCTAGGCGTCGGGGTACAAGGGGTGCAAGGTAAATATGGTAGCACAGACTCCGAACTCCCAGAGCTCATAGTCTAGCAGCGAGGACAGAAAAACCAGATTCTTCTAACTGTTGTGACGGGGAAATGTTCGGCACAATCACATGATTTACTCTCTGGCTGAAAGGAAGGGAATTCACACCGCCTTCCCGGAGAAGGGACTGTTACATTTGACACTGGTGTGAAGAATAGAAGGAAGGCAAATATGAGGGGACAGAGCTCATAGGAGTGTGAATAAACAAGTTTACTTTTACAACCTGGTAGGTAGTAAATAGGCTGACCAGGTGTCCCATTTTAAACAGGACGGAAAACAAGGGTCCTGTCCCATTTCAAACGGGACGTCGGGTCGGCCTACCTAGAATTCAGCTCTGTGAGACGAGGCTGACCAGACGTCCCGTTTGAAATGGGACAGGACTGTCATTTTCTGGTCCTTTTGGAATGGGGCATCCGGCCAGCCTAGTATTAAAGGTTTTGCTACGGGCGCAGAATTCCCAGTATTATCTCCTTCACTCTTTCTTCGGTTTCTTCACGCGGCCTGCCGCCCGTAGATGCTCCCCTGTCCCTGCACCCACTCCCTTTGCAATGTGCTCGTACACATCCTTACCGAGAAGTCAGGTCTCTTTCCTCCCCCTTGCGACTGGGTCGGCCTGGTGTCTTGCACCAACCAGTAGAATGAGCTGAAAGTGATTCTGATCAATTCTGCACTCCAGCCTAAGGAGACCGTAAGTGCTTCCACGAGCTCTTTTCCAACACCCCTCCCCACCCCAGCCCCCAACCACCACGTAAACAAGTGTGAGGTAGCCTACTGGAGAATGACACACATAGAGCACGCACGTCCAACCTGCGACCCAGGACGGCTTTGAATGCGGCCCAACACACATTCTTAAAACACGATGAGATGTTTTTGTGATTTTTTTTTCCTCTTCTTATTTTAGCTCATCAGCTATTGTTAGTGTATTTTATGTGTGACCCAAGACAATGCTTCTTCCAGTGTAGCCCAGGGAAGCCAAAAAGTTGAATACCACTGATATCAAGTGAAGCAAAGAGTCTCCAGCCTTTAGCAGGCCAACCCCCAAACACATGAGGAATCAGGGTACAACATACCAGAAACAGCGACTTAACCCACAGCCAACCACGGATGCGTGAGACAGCTCAGCCAAGACCAGGAGAACCATCTAGCTGACCCACAGACTCATGAGCAAAACCAAACGAGTGTCGTTTTAAGTCCCTGAGTTTGAGTAGACTGTGAGATGATTAAACAATGTAGTCAACCACAGTTGGTTTGAATTTTGCTGGTTTTCTCTTGAATGGAAATACTTTGTTCTCCCATGGGTAGAGCATACCCACTGAAAAACAAAAGGCCACAGTAAAGAGTGCAAACGCACTTGCCCACCTTGTGTTTAACCATCTCCCATCTCAAAGCATCAATTCCTAGCTGCATGCTTTCACCAGTTAGGGGATGTGGGTTCTCTATTCCGTTCATTCTTATTATGCAACAGGAACCACATGCCAATCTGGCTGAGTTCAGGCTTCCACTGTAATGTGGGTTTGGCTGTAGAGTTGACTGACTTCCTGTTCGGCCCCAAGTAGCCCTGGGCAGCTGTGGACTTCAACATCTACAACCCTCAAAGCCACCCTTTGGTCGTCAGCTCAGGCACCAGTACACGCTGCTGCATATCTGCTCTCCCTCCGGGTTATCACTGGTACTTGGTTATTTCCTCAGGGAACACTGGCTGGACCCTGTGGCCAGGCTCTGCTCGCTGTCTTTACACTGTTATTTTGCAGCTAGCCTTTATAAAGACACACTTGGTAATGACTCTCATGTTGCAGAGTAAAAGGCTAGACCACAGAAGCAGGACTTGCCAAGGAAGTGATAGAAATGAATTTTGTTATCCTTAAGTGCACTCTCATCTCTAGCCCAGGGAAGTGGTTAGAGACTGAGAAGCCAGAGACCAGATTTCAGAGAGACTTTGAGACAGACTTTGTGAGTGTGTGTGAGTGTGAGTGTGTAAGTGTGTGTGTGTGTGTGTGTGTGCGCGCGCGCGTGTGTGTGTGTGTAAAATGTCTCCATCTCAGATAGAGGAGGGCTGAGAAGTGAGCAGTTACCCCCTCAGTGGAAAATCAAATGACACTTTAATGGTACCACTTGGAAAGCTGGACACTTGTTTCTAGCTGTTGAGGGGACACAGTGGGAAAAAAATGTACAAGGGGTTAGTTGAAAGGCCTGTCTGTGATCACGGAACAGAAAGTAGCTTGGTGAGTGACTGCCGACACTGACGGTGGGTTTAAGATGTGAGTAAATTGTGTTTGCCAAGACCAGATTAGGCTGTGGGGAGGTACCGTAGAGGTGGTTTGGGTCATGTGACTGCCCAGAGTGGCAGGTGCTCGGCAGGACATGGCTGAAGGCTCACTACAGGATGTCCCATGGGCAATCAGCCAGGAGATCTTCAGTGAGAGATAGCCAGGCCCAGGCGGCCTTCAGGATAGGCTGACCAGGTGTGCCATTTCAGGCAGGACAGAAAAAAACAGTCCTGTCCCATTTCAAATGGTACGTGTGGTCAGCCTACTGACACCTTGAATTTAGCCCAGTGAGACTAGGCTGACCACGCGTACCATTTGAAATGGGACAGTACCATTGTTTTCTGTACCATTTAAAACAGGACATCTGGTCAGCCTACTTCAGGGTCTGCTTGAAATCATCCCAAGAAGAAGGTATTTCCCTCTCTTCCCCTCCCTGCTGTGGTCAGACAGTGAGATGTCAGCTTGACCAGTCAAAAAGACCTTTCTGCCCCCACAACTCTGCCCTCTCCACCTAGCTCTGCCCTTAGAATGGGAGACCGGACCAATCTCGGGACAGAGAGGTAAGAACCGGGAGACAAGACAGAGAAAGTGAGGTCACCCTTCTGTGTGTCAGGAACTGGTCTCAGTGGGCCAGGAAAGAAATGTTTCCCTGAAATAAATTCAAATTGTAATTAATTTAAAGAACCAGGCATTTACAGTACTTCTTGAATGAGACTTTCTGTGACTTGAAGAAACTGAAGAATTTTTACTTATCAAAATGAAAAGGAAAGTTCTAGAACTGGGCCTGGGGTGCTCCCAAAGAGCAAGAAAGAACTGGCCCCCCAGAGCACATTGGAAATGGTCTGTGGGGAGGGAGGAATCACATTGTTTTTGTAATCGCATCTCATGTCCTCTGTGTTCAAATTTACAGTTAAATACACACGTTTAAGGAAAGCACAACCTGATATAATTACAAATGTGCTCTAAGATTATTGCACATTATATTGAACCTGAATTACATAATTTATCACCTTTGTGGGTCATCTATGACCCATTTAAACTACTGCCTTATATTCTGCATTAGCTAGCTTTTAAAATACTCTTATAAGTGTTACCTCAGTTGATCTTCACAAAAACCTGTACATCTATGGGCTGGTGTTACGATCTGATTATTTAGGAGACCAAACTGCATTTCAAGAGGAATCCAGCCATTTGCCCAGACTCATTGTTAAGCAGTAGATTCAAATCAAGACATGGATTTCGGGTTTCTGACCCATAGTTCAGCGCTCGTCCCATAATTTCACTAGGTTGTGTTTCACTGCTTCTACCTTTAGGCTCATACGTTCATTTGTTTATTCGTCCATTCATTTCCTCATCTGGTTTATTTTTTCTCCAACACAGAGTTATCAACATTGAGCCTGTGCCAGTGTGTATGCTTGTGCGCACGTGCGTGTGTGTGTATGTGTGTGTGTGTGGGGGGGTTACTGTTAATCACAAAAGTTAAAAATTAATTTTAATTTGTAGTGAAAGCCACCAAGGAACATGGCACCATACTCCCTCTTGAGTGTGTCACAGGGCATCCTGAGGACATGGGGACAGAGATCTCAGGTGGATTAGGAGAAAGCACTCAAGTGAGTGGACCCAAAAGGTGCCATGACGCTGTGACGTGAGTGTGCGTGCCGGGGCGGCTGAAGGCGGGCAGAGCGCCAGGGAGACTGAGAACCTGATGAGGGACAGGCCACGCCGGCCACACCAGTGATCCCGGTCTCACCTGAAGATGACAGGAAGCCATTGTGGATTTTAAACTCCTGGGGTTTTAAACTCGGGGGTCTGATGCACAAAGTCAGCTCGTGTATTAGCATCCTAAACCCCAGGAAGCAGAACTATGAGGGCTAATACGCTGCCCCAAATAACCTGCCACATAAACCCCAAACGGAAATGCTGTCTCCGCTCTCCAGCCAGGCAATTCCCTTGTTCGTATAACCGAGAGATGATTCTAACTGATTGTCTCATAGACCTAACAATGAATGCTTGGGCACCTGAGCAACACGTCACATGTGTGGGGTTTCCCCCCCCCCCAAACCATAGCAATGTTATATGTGCTTGGTGTTCTTTGGTTCAGTTAGTTACCCATTCAGCAAACTTGTGAGAACACCTGATTGAACAACTGAGGTGGTGATGTCACATGACCTTCAAGGAGCTTATACTCGATGTTATAGGGCAGGAGGGCCTGGCTGCCCCTGACTCAGTAAGACAGGGCCGGACTGGGTTGTCCAGCAGTGGGTAGGCTTTGCTCCAAACCAGGTATATTCTTATTTGCACTTCTCCTTTTAGCAAGGTGGTTGATTAAAGTTATGGGAGACGTCTGAGGTGAAGGAATTCAGTGATATTAACTGTGTGTGTGCATGTCTGTATATACGGAAGTAGTTATGGGTGTTAAGTTTGAGTCTTATGTGATCAGATTTGCAGTCAGCTCACTTACTGTTATGCTCTCTGTGTGTGTGTGTGTGTGTGTGTGTGTGTGTGTGTATTTCCTAAACTTGGTTTCTGCTAAACATATGCATAGCCCATGACATTGCATACTATACAATACCTGAAAACTGCTGGGGAAAAAATAGAACTTGATAGTAATTCCATTCTTATTAGAGAAATTCCGAATTTCCAACTATGCTCGGACTCTGTCGGGGAAAACTGATTAACCGGCATCAAACTTTAGATAATGCAGAAGGCACCTGCGCCTTTCTTGCTCCTCAGAAAACTAATCCTGTTTGAGAACCACGATGACAGTGCCCTGGCTGGAGTTGTGACCATAGTGCCAGCCCCTCTGTCTGTCACTGCAGGGGACGAGGCCCCTCCCTGCATCCTCTCTCAGAGGTATCCATCCTGACTTCGCTCCTGGTGGCAGCTGTTGGCTTTCTTTGGTAGGAAGGCCCTGTGGGTCGCTGTACCAACGGAATGCACAAAGCATGCCCTTCCTGTTTCAGTGGGGAGCCACAGGAAACATTAGGAAAAATAAGTTTGTTTCTGACTTACGATGAGCTTTTACAGAGACAGGTTCTGGAAGCTTTGTAAGCGGACACGAATACATATCCAGTAATGTTTGCACTGCCATCTACTGCCCACGACAGGCACTGCAATTTCCCTCTTTTTTTTTTTTTTTTTTTTAAACATTAAATTCAACTGAAGACTGGTGGTCAATGTATTGTCTTTTTAATGGAAACTTGGGAAAGGTGAAGAAGAGGAGGAGATGTTCTTTTCCTAATGAGAAATATAAATAATTCACTGTTTACACTGGCTTTGGCTTTTAAAATATGGTCTAAAGTGATTCATTTAATAAAGACTTTGAGTCCTCAGGGATAAGTTACCGTGTGACTCAGGGGAAATGCAGAGGGGAGTGAGGCCAACAGGAGTCTCGTCCTTATAGAGTGCAGTTGAGTCGAGGAAAGAAGGGAAAGGACAAGTGCCCCAGACGGAAGGTAGCGTCATGATGAAAACCCTACAATAAGGGAAGGCATGGGGTTTTAAGAGAATCTAATGCTGTATGGCAGGGGCAAGGATGCAAATTAGGCTGCTTACCTGAGCTGAACCACGTGTATCATGGTTAAGAAAGCCATTTAGACTGCATGGTATTATAAGCAGAGGAGCTGAAAGCTCAAATTTGCCTTGAAATGATAAAAACAGCTAACATTTCTAGAGATCTTATCACATACTGGTCATTGCACTAAATGTTTTTCACTTATTGTCTTCTCTAATTCTTACAATAATTTGTGAAGTAGGTGCCTTTATTTGTCCCATTTTACCTGTGAACAAACTGAGGCTTAGAGAGAGAGATCCAGCACAATAGTCGCCCCCATGAAGAGACTTGTTTTATCTTTTCAGTACCATCGTGACGATGCCTAGGCCTATGAGCTTCTCTGAGATTTATAAAAATATTTCATATTAAAAAATAGTCACACCAATTTCCAAAAGAAACTGCCATGTTAACATTAATTAATAACATTGATATGCTCATTGAAATCAATTCAAAATGTGACATCAGGTCAACTTAACTGTTACACTTAGTTGCAAAACAATTCCATTACACTTGAAAACAAATCCTGTAAGAATGTTTGAGTGTGCATGATTACCATCTAAAATCATAACCAATCATGAATTAATTGGATTAGTCATGGTTCCATAATTTCAGAGCAGAAGTATAAAAATTTATTCAGGACAAATAACATTTAATAAGGGATATCAGAGCATCTTATATATTTGTTGTGATATATTAACACAAGCTTTAGAACAAAATGTTTGGAAGCCAAAAGTTTTTAACACAGTCCTGGCCAATTGCTCCTGTTTATTTAGGCATCAATTTATCTCAAAGAGCCTATGTGTTATTAAAAAAGAAAAATGCCTTCCCCCCAAATCAAAGTAGAGTTTGCAATAAACGTACTTTGGTGTAAAGAGAAAAGGCCTCTCTATGAGTTCCATGTAGTCCTGAGTCACTGATAAAAAACTTTCAGCCACATGACAGACTTGGGAAAATTATGATATGTGTCTGCTAGTACAGAAGAATACTGTGTATTGAAAAAAATTTTTTAGAAGATGCAGAAAAGATGTCTTCTTTGTCTCCTCAGAATTTGGCTGAGTTTACTTCTTTGATGCTAGATGAAAGCGGATTCTCTGTTGAAAATACTCTTATCTCTTATTTTTGTATAGATACAGAGCTTGGGAACAGTCATCTGTCTGCTATCTGAAAGTAAACTCCGATACAATGATAGCAGTGGACACCTTGCAGAGTATATTGTAACAGTGCCATGAGACATAATCATACCCAGAAATCCAGATCACTTTAAGGGGAAGACGGGAAGTCATTGAGAAATGACTACCGTAAAGCAAAAGCAAAAGCAAAGCAATGACAGGTTGTATCCAACAAGAATAAAGAGAAGAAGTATTAAGTAATGTAGTCTAATGGATATTTACTTAATACAAATCCTGATGATGATGAGTGAGTAGCCTGGAAATATCTTGATAATGGTTTATTCCGAGTGAAAATTTGTATCTTTCTTCCTCTTCCCCTTCCTTCCTCCCTTCCTTCCTTCCTTTTTCCCTCCCTTCCTCCTACTTCTTTTCTGGTCTTCTTTCTCCCTCTATCTTTTTTTCTTAATCTACTACCTTTCTCTTTGTCTTCTGTGTTCCCTTTTACTTGATCTTCACAGAAATGGCACAAACAGCATGACCTTTTATTTCTTGATGGTGACTGATACAGTTTCCAAAGGAAGGAGATTTTCCTTGAGTTGGAAAAACAGGGGTCTCCTAGTTCATAATTAATCTCTAAATGGAATGAGGGTTTTTTGGGGGGGTCTATCTCACGTAGGTCTCTTTTGAGGCATATGTGCATTGTTGATGACCCACAAAAAATCCTCAGCAATTTTTATATTAGCAAAATTTAGGATAAAGCATTGTTGTTAGTGCTGAGGCTCCTAAGCCTCACTTTTTAAGGCTCAAAGAGTGTATTTCCAAAGGTAAGTGACCCTGACAATTAAAGTTGGATGTCACGGCCCTAGAGGATCTCAAGAGGTTTCATTATAATCAGGGTCTTTTCTGGGATTTGGGAACTTCTTTAGGCAATTCTTTCAGCCAAGAAAACCTTGGTAGATGCAACATCATAACAAGAATTTGTTTTACCAACCTGGTCCCACCAACACCATAACGGATTTCAGGTAGATTTAAGTTAAGGAGCGTGTGAAACAGGGACAAGAGCCAAAAAGAGTGTAATGAGGACAAAGAAAAGTTTACAACTAATAAAAAATTTAAAAACCGCCCTCCAACATGACACCATTAAGCAGCAATGTTACAGGACGTACATGTGAGTGTATGTGTGTGCACACAAAAATGTGCATGCATGTGTACATATGTTTTTATCATATGAAATAATTAGAAATTTTTAAAGAAGGTGGATGTTCTAAAAGTAATTTAGGAGTCTCAGTCCGGCATCGTGTCCAAGTTAGCTTTGAGTAGAGAGTTTATGGGGATCAGCAAAGAGGTTGCTAATAAATACATACACGAAGATGGACAATTAAGTTCACAAACTCAGCCTAGAACAAGCACTACATGCCTCATTGCTGCATATCACTACTGTCCCCTTCAAAGTACCCCCCCTGGGAAGCTGTGCGCCGACCACCCAGTCCACCCTTCAAAGCAATTTTGAACTCTTTTTTCTGGCATGGCCATCAGAGCTGTCATCACCCCCAAAATCTGACAATGAAGTTTGCAAACTTGCCGCCATGTATTTACGTTGGCAGCACTGTACAGCCTCACCCACGTGCGGGGATGTGCGTGTGGACGGGCATCGGCCTGCCTCATCCTGTGCATCTGTACGGCCCTCGGGAGGGGCAGGGAAGGGGCCGGACGGCAGTTGGTGAGGCTGCTGTTGCAGTAAAATAGTCACGTGAGGCAGATGTGGCACAGCTTTCCTCTCAAGGGCGGTTCACAGAGAAGTGGCACATCGGTGGGTGTTCCTACCCCGCGTGTGCCCCGCCTGTCTCCTCCTCCAACAGCTCCCGCATGTCACTTCTCAGTAACTCTGCGCTGCCATATCGTTGCTACTTGTCCAGTGAGTTTGGTTTTTCAGTCACGCTTAGGAAGAAAGGCTTTTTGAAAAGTACTGGTTTGCTATGCAAATGTGAGCCCTGCTGAGACTCAGGTTTCTATGAATATTTTGTAAATTGGGAGCATTTATAACTAACTGTAATTTTAAAGAGTCTTGTTAGGATTAGAGATCATTTAAGTGCAGGTCAAACAAGCTGGGATACCCCGGACACTCGGTATCTAACAGCTAATAAAAATTTGTGATAAAACAGAGATGTCATTTTTTCTTTGCATGCCTCCTCTTCCTCTCCTTTATCAAGTATCTTCAAATATATTTGAAAATCAGTGTCCTCTGTTTACTATGAATTGTGTACTTTTTGGACAAAGGGAACTCTTTCCATCCCAAATTTTAATCTCCAACATATCCTGTCGGTGGCCTAGGCAGCTCGTTTAGGTGCCTTAAAGAGAGGAGGAGTTAAGGGACAATTTTTTAATTTTGAAAAATACTATTATTAGAAAAGAGTGCAAAGTCTTAGAAGATGGTTATAAAATTTAAAACAAATTGAGGTAAGTTA